>APFE030780179.1:5030-18183 GCA_000404065.3 Pinus taeda | reverse complement strand
ATAACTAGTCCTACTCATGAGCTTCAAGTGACAATTGATTTATCTCTCCTTGATTTAACATCCACTAAGAGTACAGAGGTGCAACATCAGTAGCAGATATCAAATGAAAATATCAAATAAACCATGTTCCATTCGTTCACCAAAACCTCCTCTGAGGGTGCAAAAGTGCAGGTTTTGAGGAGAAGTTTTCGATAAATTTCTGGACCCTTCTCTAAATGCATGAGAAGGGTTTAAATACCACTAACTAAATAACTTATTTACAGGAATTGAGGATTCGGTTTAAATCACTGTCCTCTTTCTAAGAAAAACTATTTCTAAAATTAAATCTACTATGTAACTATTTCTAAATCTACTCCTTAATGTCGCAAGCATTCAGTATTTTCCTGTGTGGAGTCGGTTGACTGTCTTCCATCTTTGGTTGAGTCAAGCAAACAGAATCGACAAGAGCTGGCATTATCATCTCAGTAAAATTGATGATATACTTGAGATTCATCCAATGACTATGTGTCATTACCATGTATAGCTGGTAAAAATCCCATTTCATCTTGGTTAACCCTTGAACTGCTTCTGCTTTTCCTTTAGTCTTTTGTTTCCAGTTTGTTTCTATCGCTGATTTCTTGCAATTTCGACGCTTGCAAGTGACTGAGTAACTAGGGGCCCTCCTTTTCGAGCAATTTTTCTTAGCGATGCGCATCGAAAACTGTCTTTGTTTCCTGATTCGGGCTTCCCTAATGCATTTTTTGCCTCTTGCGCCTTTTTCTCTCATCTGGTATAAAGCTCAAAATTTGTAAATGTAGTGATTCCGTGAGCTCTTGACCCTGAGAATTAAACTGTCTATTTCTGGTATCAACATCGTTCAGTACCCATTCAACCATGGTTGTATATGACAAATCTATGAGAGATGCCTCAGAAGAGTTCTGCGACTCTTTTTCTTCCTTAAGTGGATTAGGTGTGCCTTCCAAAATGTACATTGGAATGTTGCCTTTCCTCCTCATAGTTTTCTGCATACTACCCTGTATAACGCTTCATCCTTCTTTCCTACAGTTTACATTGAGGTGGAAGTAATCATAAAAGACTAATGACAGGAAAACATTTAAATGCCGAAGATATGAAAAACATGCAACCTTACGTGAGCTATTTCTTCGAAAAACACAACACCATACTTCATTAACAACTGGCAATAGCTCATTAATTTGCATTAAAATATATGACCAACTCTTGGCTGAAAATGTTTTCTCGAATAATGAGCTAGAACCAACTGCGATGGAGGGGTTCTGCGATTTTTCTTTATGATATCGCAGATCGCTGTATTGCAAATTGCAATTTCATCGTGTTGTTCTATCGCAATACCGCAACATCGCAGTGTCGCAGTATCGGTATATCACAATATCGTAGCATCGCTATATCGCAGTATTGCAATATCGCAGTATCGTAGTATCTTTATAATCCTTATGTGTGATTCATGTGATTTTTCCGATGTGCGATATGCGATATCGCATATCGACGATTTTAGAGTTTTTCAATGTGAGTGCTTCTTTAACGTATGCGACGCGATGAAGTTTCACGTCACAATCTCACGTTTTTCATCATTTTAACTCATTGTGAGGTACCCTATCATTCTTTGCCCGATGTGATATCTCTTAAGGAGTGAATTTAATTTTCTTCATTATGAAACTTAGGTTTTTTAGATTCTTCAATGTATTTTCCTAAGTCCATGATGTTGTAAGTTTCATCTAAAAAGAAAATGTAACACTAATTAATTTTTTGATTTTTACTGAGGGTCCCCAATTATTTAGTATTAGCAATAACACTTCATAAGGAGGGGGGTTGTTGGTGGCCACAACAATTGACGATTCACTTGGAAGAACCAGTTATCTCTCTGTTTCTATTGAATTTTTTCAGCTTCCAAAACAGAAATTTTTTTAGAAAGTTAAACTTTATTATGGAAAGATAAAGTACATTATGCTCTAACCTGTCAATGACATTTTGTTTCAGCTATTTTCAACTTTGATTATTTGCTACCTCAAGTTAGTTCTTGTGTTTACATCAGTCATTACCTGGTCTGTAAAGATAAAACAAAGTCTTCTCTGTAAACCAGTTTTAAATATGCTCATTTGTCGTAGGTAGAGCCTCTGCTGCCAGCATACATTTATAGCCTTGACAAGGTTAACTGTTACCCAACAATGATCCTGTATCCTACTTAAAGAAACCTACAACTCTCAAAGAAGAATCCACATCCACACTTATTGATTTTTTTTTTCTTTTTTATTCTTAAAGAACAATGTCTTGGTTTGATAGCCAATTTATGACACAGTCACTCACTTGATTTATAACTTTTCTAAACAAGTTGGCTCGTGATGAGACCCCTTGCCTCTTGATTGTAACAATCTTGAGTCATTGCCCTATTGTGGTATGCAGTATTAGGTAAAGTCAGCAAGTTATAATATCTGTGATTATGATAATCTGACTCGTGATGAGACCTCTCATTATTCAAGATAGCTCTGGATGACAATGATAGAGTTTTTGGAAGTAACTGTTCTACGGAGAATCTTTATTTGGTTATTGGTACCTTTCATTACACTAATATAAAACAATTTATTCATTAAAGGTTATTTTCATGAAACTTTATGAAGTTGAAACTAGTGTCATATCTAGGTTACAGTATTTAACTGTATCTTTCAATAATAAAGATCAAATTTCCAAAATATTTGCTATTTATACAAGAGAAAAATCAAAATATGAAAGAGAGTTGGTGTCTTTTTCGTAAATGACTAATGTAACCATTCACAACTAGTTTTATTATGAAAAAGAAAAACTATTACTCTACAAAATAGAAGAATAATCTTCTATGGAAAATATTTCTTAAGAATTTGTCCATTCACAGGCAAAGAGTCTCTTTTACCTGCTAAATCCATAACACAAATGTCGATGGACCTAAGACTTCTACAATTCGAAAAGGACCAAGCCACATTCTTTGAAATTTTGTATGTTTCCCCTTTTCTTCATGTGCCTTGTCCCATTTAAAAACTAAATCTCCCACCTGAAAATCGTTTCTAGTCATTATATTTGAATCAAGAGGATTTTCCTAATGCTTGATGATGAGCATGCATTTTCTTAGCTTTTTCTCGCTGTTCTTCTAATTTGATTATTTCCATCTGTCTTATGTGTAATGAGGAAGTTGGTACTTCATCCATGTATTGAATTAGAGACAAAGAAGGAATTGCTAAATGAGTCGGAAGAACTACTTCTCTCCCATAAACTAAATTAAAGGGAGAAGTGTTGATGGAAGCTTTTCTCGTTATTCGGTCTGCCCATAAAGCGTATATTAAGGAGTTATGCCAATTTTATGATTTTGGTCTACTGTTCTTTTGATAATGCTGATTAGGTTTTTGTTTGTAGACTCGGCTAACCCATTTCCCTGTGGATAATAATTGGCCTAATATTTATGTTTGAATCCTCTTTTAACTGCAAATTCAGTCATTGCATTTCCAGAAAAGTATGATGCATTATCGAACATTAAAGCGGAAGGTAATCCAAACCTGGTGATTATAAATTGATCTATGAACTCAATGATATTTTTAGCATTAGCCATCTTGAGTGGAACTACTTCTACCCACTTAGTAAAATAATCTATCGCTGTAAGGATATACCTATGCTGCTTGGAAGAGTGAGGAACGATCTCACCTATTATGTCCAATCCCCACTAACTGAAAGGTTGGTCGATGTTAACTGGTTGTAGTGGTAAGGATGGCTTCTTTTGTCTTCCAGCAGTAGTTTGGTAGACTTAGCATTTCCTCATGTAACTGTGCGAGTCATTGAATACCGTGGGCCAGTAATATCCTGCACGCAAGATTTTATGTGCAGTAGCATCTCCGACATAGTGTCCGCCTACTGGCCCATCATGGAGTTCCTGCAAAAATTTATTAGCTTTAGATTTCTTAAGACATCTAAGGAGAACTAAATCATAATTCATTCTAAAAAGAATATCATTTATGAGCTGATATTGTTTGGCTTTTAATCTTATAGCTCTTTTCTTAGTATAATCGAGGTATGAAGGAGCATATCCATTCTTAAGATAATAAATGATATCAACATATAATGACTCTTCATCGTTTAGGCTTACCTCGCACACTTGTACCTCTACAGATGGGATTTCAGAAATTTGCGACGCTCTAGCCAGCATTTTGCAAAAACCTTGACCTTTTACAATGTTTGCTGGTTTAATTTCTATGTCATATTCTTGTAAGGCAGTTACCCAATTGGCCCTCTTCTCACCCACATCCTTTTGTACTAGAAGATTCCTTACCGCTGGAAACAGTACTATAATTTTAGTATGGGTTTTGAGTAAAAAAGGTCTGAAGTATTTGATTGCTTTGAAAACAGCATAAGCCTGTTTCTCCACATCTGAGTAGTTTAATTCAGCACCTTGCAAATTTGATTGGTTTGAGTGAGTATCGCAGCATATGACCTATCTGAGGCAAATGTGTATAAAATAAAAGGCTCTCAAAGATTCGGAGTTGCTAAAGATGGAGCATTAATAATAGCCTGTTTGATCAGGTTGAATCCTTCATGTTCATCTTGGCCCCATTTAAAATTAGAGTTATTTTTTTATCATGGTTTGTAAAGGAGATACGATTCGTGAAAAATCTGGAACAAATCTCTTTACAAAATTGATTTGACCAAGGAAAGATTGCATGGCTTTTTTGTTATGAGGTAGGGATATTTCAGAGATTTCTTTGATTCTGTCAGAATCGATGTGAATTCTAGATTTTGACAGTATGAATCCTAGAAGTTTCCCTTCACTTAATGAGAAAAAATATTTCTTTGTGTTAAGTGAAATTCCATAACTTAAACGTCGTTGGAAGATTTGTTTCAAGTCTTTGAGATGGTCGCCTCATTTCTTGGAGTACACGGTTATATCATCCAAATAAATTACTACAGATTTATTGACTAAACCTTTAAATGCAATGTCCATGGCTCTCTGGAATGTGGCACTAGCATTAATCAAACCAAATGGCATTTTTCGATATGCATATGTGACCCATTTAGTTATGAATGTGGTATTCAATTGATCATCAGGATGTACCAGAACTTGATTGTATCCTGAAAATCCATCCAAGAAAGACATTAATTCTGAGCCTGCCACTGCCTGCAATATCTGCTACATAGGTGCTAAGGGAAAATTGTCTGTTTGACAGGCTTGGTTAAGATTGCGAAAGTCAATACAAATCCTAATATCTCCGTTTTTGTTTCTAACAGGTACCATATTGGAGACCCATTTAGAATGTCTAATGGGAAAGATTATCTTGGCTTTTAACATATTATTGAGTTTGGATTTTATCTGATTTGCTAAGTTGGGATGAATCTTTCTCAATTTTTGTTGGACAGGTTTTTCGTTATCGGTCATCAAAATAGTATGTTGGATGATAGAAGTGTCGTATGTTTTGAGTTCATCATAGTTCCAAGCAAAAACGTTTTTGTATTGCCTCAAAAGACAAATATATGCTAGTTTTTCTTCGGGGGCTAGGCCAAGGCCTAGATTTATGTTTTAGGGTTTGGCATCGGTTCCAAGGTTTACTAATTCATAATTCAAAGTTGAACTTTGCAGCTTCGAATTGGTAGACCTTTTAAACCGATCTTTCAAATCGTAGAGGTCTTCTAACTTGACCACTGATTTAGGTATAGCATTGTGAGTGCTATCTTGATGTAATTGTCAATCATGTTGATCTTCGTTGATTATTGGTTGGAGTAGGATCCTTCAAAAGTAAGGAAATTTACGATATCAGGATCGTCATTGAATATTCTCCAATTTGTGATGTTGTCAGGAATAGAAGGTCTAAATATTAATTCTATTGAGAATCTATTTGGACTAAAATCTTCTGAAGAAATGAGCTTAGAAGCTACGTTAGCTAAAAGGTCAGTGCTTGCATTCTAGTGTCTGGGAATTGATGAAATATTGAATGCTATAAAATGCTCAGTTAGATCTTGAACTAAAGATTGATAGTGTTTTAAATGACCTGATAAGCAATGTACAGTATTCCGTACCTTTCTGACTACAATTTCAGAGTCTCCGAAGACTTGGAGGTACTTTATGTCTAGCCCGATTTCTTTGTGCAGCCATTGAACTAAAGCCTCATATTCTACCGTATTGTTGGTACAATCAAATTCGAGCCTGCATGTTAACATGATTTTGTCTCCTTCTGGACTAATTAGCACGCATCCTGCTCCTGCTCCTTCATTAGATTTAGAACCATCAAAAAATATTTTCCAAAACACAGGTCTATCTAAAAAATTGATACATTTTGAACTATCTGTTTAATAAAAATTTTTGACTTGGGACAAAACAGAATGTTCTAAGTAAGGGGACGTATGAGCACTAAAATTGTCGAGAAAAGAATCCACTGAGTAATTGCCAATTACGCTACTGTTATATGCTACTGGTTCATTTTCCCCCTCTAATTCTGTTACTATGTACTTCTAATGTAATTCTCGTTCAACTTTTATTTGATTTGGCTTACCGTTGTAAGGCAGCCACATGTGCGACCAGTTAGTTGCGAAGTATCCATGCAGTTTTTCTGACCAATCCCTGCTAAGAATTATGCCATAAAATTCAGGGATATTAGTGACTAAAATGTCAATAACTTGACACACCTTCGGGTTGGATGACAGCCTTATGGTTACTTGATTTAGTTCACCGATGACTTCGACTTGAGATCGATCCAGCTAAACTATGTGAACAATGGATTTCTGTGGTTGAACGTTTAATTTGGTGCATATGGACTTCGATAAAATATTCGATGAAGCACCTGAATCCACTAAACAATTACATAAATTTTTGTTACAAATTTCATAAGTAAGGAGAAAAGGGGGAGTATGAGATCTTGATCTACCTCCAATTAAAGCGATGTCGTTTGGATCAATATTGTTAGTATTATTAGTTGGAGGTCTTCCCATGTTCTGAGAAGCTTGAGAAATTACAGCGGCGGGCAAAGGTGCAACTAGCACAGCATGTAAGTCTTTCATCATTATCTTTTCTTGATGTTTTAGCTTTCTAAATTCATACAAAGTGATGTTAGCTCTAGTCTTTTTCATGTCTTCTATAATATTGTACTGCATTTCATCCGAAATGATCAGCATTTTAGATGGAGTAGGTGAATCTGTTTGGACTGGGCTAGTTTGAGTCGCTTTAGATGTCGTTTTCTTTTTTGCGACTTTATCCTTTGTTGCAGAGCTTGCGCTCTTTGGTTTTGGGGTAGTTTGGGGAGGATCAAGCTGATTTCTACTTCGTGTGTTAACTGGGAATACTTCTTGATCTTCCTCTTGTGGGAGGATGAAATCCCACATTCCTTGTAATTCTACAACTTCTTCATCATCGTTTTTCCCTTTAGTGGCAATTTCCTCTTCCTCTTCCTCGGATTCAGCACTTGTTATAGCATTTAGTGGCCTTGAATTCGTTGACGGGCCTCTTTTAAAAGCTCTGTAGGGTCTTTTTGAAGACGATTCTGCTACTTGTTTTTGATGTTGACCATTTCATTGGACATGGTCTTCAGAACTTTTTGCAATCCCTCTAAATCGAATGGATCTTTTGCTTGTTTCTTCTTGGACTCTTCTTTGAAGGTGACCTTCTTAGATTTACATTCTTCTATCGTGGATTTCTTCTCTAAGGCTATTATGCATTTCTCCACTACTATGGCTTCTTTCATGTTTTTGTCTAGGGTTGTTTTATTAGCCCTGTCCACAAATATTGCTATGTTCGATGGTAATCTAGTGATATACCATTCACATCGCACTTCCTCGCTGGGCTGCGAAGCAGTAGGAATTTTGTTTAGAATTTTATTGAAACGTAGATTGAAGTCTTTGATAGACTCTCTAGATTCGGCTCTAAGGTTTGATAGGTCATTGATTAACGTTGTCATGGATCTGTCGTCACCAAACTTGGTTAGGAATTGGTCTTGGAAGATGTCCCAACTGGTAATAGATCTAGAGGGTAATGAGAAATACCATGATCCGGTTGTTCCTTGTAGGGTATAAGGAAACGGTCGAACAACAACATCTTCATTAGTAACCCTGTTGAGGTTGAGGGATAGCATAAAGTTGTTTATGTGCTCTTCTACTAGCATGCCTACCTCAAGATTGAACTTGGGCAGCCATTTCTCAGGATGGGCCGGTATTTGACTCAAGCGTGCAGGCATTAAGACTGCCCCAGGGTTGTTCCATGGAGACTGGGCCATTGCTGAACTGCTAACAGGGGGATTTCTAGAAGATGATCCCTGTGGTTGGGAAGATGAGGTGATTATGATTGCAGATGATTGAGGAGGAGTTGTAGGGATTCCACTGGGTGGATTGTTAATGGTCTGAGGTGGAGGAGTAGATGGTCGACTTCGCGGTGGAGAGGTTGAGATGGATGATGTTGATGAAAGAGTCTCGTTGTCGGACCCTTTAGTTGACTTCCTTGCTCTTTTCCTTTTGGGAAGAGGTAATTCGGTTGATCGAACACCGAACTTTTCGCTCTTTAATCTGGTTAGGGGATGAGTAGGGTTATACTACGAAGTCACGCTGCCTTGAGATTTATCAGACCTTTGAGGGGAATGGAAAATCGTTGAAGTTTGTGAATTAGAGATTCAACTTCAGGAGGTTGAATAATAGATTGTTCTGAAATGTTAGG
The DNA here is from genome assembly GCA_000404065.3 of Pinus taeda. Lineage (NCBI taxonomy): Eukaryota > Viridiplantae > Streptophyta > Pinopsida > Pinales > Pinaceae > Pinus > Pinus taeda. Next base: position 9,518 of record APFE030780179.1, on the reverse strand, counting down.
ATTTGTAGCAGCGGTTGATGTTTTGGCGACTTCTAACTCTGGATTTAAGTGTAATGGAGAAGTCGGGGGAGATGGTGATGGCGATTTACTCTCAAAATGGTATTTTGATTTGGATTTACTTGCAATTCATAGTTCAGGCCCTCCTTCTAGCACCAAATATGTTGAAGGCCCCGAAAATCAGGTCAACAACAAGGGGGATACCCGCCCGGTCCGGACCTTGGTTGGCAGCTCCTTATCCGTTTGGCATAGCGGGTCTGACTGTGGATATGGGACCAGTTGACCAATTCAGTGTGTGTGTGTGAGAAAGATGGGTATTTCTGTTCTAAATGGAATACTTCTATCCTAATTCTAATCTAATGATATGCTATTGTATTCTAATAAACAGAAAAACATCGAAATTTATGCTAACCTGAGGTGTGATATTTCTTCTATGTGATCTAAAAAGATTTCCAAAAATAACTGGTAATAAAGATCATTCAGCTATCATAAGAAAAGAATTTTATAAAGATGAACTACTTCGTATAAGAAGTTAGATGAAACAGTTGTGAAAACTTATCACATAAATAAGCTATTCATACACTAAACATAAACAAATAGTTATCACCGTACAAAAGTGCCAAATGATAACTCAGACATCCATGCTATAATATATAAACAACTGAAAACTGAATATCACTTTAACGCATAAGGAGAAATGGTTAAGAGATAAAAGTACTATTTATAACTAGTCCTACTCATGAGCTTCAAGCGACAATTGATTTATCTCTCCTTGATTTAACATCCACTAAGAGTCAGAAGTGCAACATTAGTAGCAGATATCAAATGCAAATATCAAATAAAACCTGTTCCATTCATTCACCAAAACCTCCTCTAAGTGTGCAAAAGTGCGTGTTCTGAGGACAAGTTTTTGATAAATTTCTGGACCCTTCTCTAAATGCATGAGAAAGCTTTAAATACTACTAACTAAATAACTTATTTACATAAATTGAGGATTCGGTTTAAATGACCATCCTCTTTCTAAACAAAACTATTTCTAAAATTAAATCTACTATCTAACTATTTCTAAATCTACTACTTAATGTCACAAGCATTCAGTATTTTCCTGAGTGGAGTCGGTGGACTGTCTTCCATCTTTGGTTGAGTCAAGCAAACAAAATTAACAAGAGATGGCATTATCTTCTCAGTAAAATTGATGATATACTTGAGATTCATCCAATGACTATTTGTCATTACCATGTATACTTGGTAAAAATCGCATTTCAACTTGGTTAACCCTTGGACTGCTTCTGCTTCTCCTTTAGTCTTCTGTTTCCAGTTTGTTTCTATTGCTGATTTCTTGCAATTTTCAGGGCTTGCAGGTGACTGAGTAACTACGGGCCCTCATTTTCGAGAAATTTTTCTTAGCAATGCGCGATTAGCGCTAATCGCGCATCAGAAACTGCCTTTGTTTCTTGATCCAGGCTTCCCTGATGCGTTTTTTGCCTCTTGTGCCCTTTTCTCTCATCCGGTATAAAGCTCAAAATTTGTAAAAGTAGTGATTCCGTGAGCTCTTGAACCTGAGAATTAAACTGTCTATTTCTGGTATCAACATCATTCAGTACCCATTCAACCATGGCTGTATATGAGAAATTTGTGATAGATGCCTTAGAAGAGTTCTGCGGCTCTTTTTCTTCCTTAAGTGGATTAGGTTTGCCTTCTGAAATGTACATTGGAGCGTTACCTTTCCTCCTCATAGTTTTCTGCATACTACCCTGTATAACGCTTCGTCCTTCTTTCCTGCAGTTTACATTGAGGTGGAAGTAATGATAAAAGACTAATGACAGGAAAACATTTAAATGCCGAAGATATGCAAAACATGTCACCTTACATGAGCTATTTCTTCGAAAAACACAACACTATACTTCATTAACAACTGGCAATAGCTCATTAATTCACATTAAAATACATGGCCAACTCTCGGCTGAAAAAGTTTTCTCGAATAATGAGCCAGAACCAACTGCGATGGAGGGGTCCTGCGATTTTGCTTTGCGATATCGTACATCGCTGTATCGCAAATCGCAATTTCATCGTGTTGTTCTATCGCAATATCGCAGTATCGTTATAATCCTTATGTGTGACTCATGTGATTTTTTCGATGCGCAATATGCGATATCGCATATCGGTGATTTTAGAGTTTTTCAATGTGAGTGCTTCTTTAACGTATGTGATGCGATGAAGTTTCATGTCACAATCGCATGATTTTCATCATTTTAAATCATTAGAACCTACCCTATCATTCTTTGTGCGATGCGATATCTCTTAAGGAGTGAATTTAATTTTCTTCATTGTAAAACTTAGGTCTTTTAGATTCTTCAAGGTATTCTCCAAAGTCCATGATGTTGTAAGTTTCATCTAGAAAGAAAATGTAACACTAACTAATTTTTTGATTTTTACTAAGGGTCCGCACTTATTTAGTATTGGCAATAACACTTCATAAGGAGGGGGGTTGTTGGTGGCCAAGCGGAGAGAAGGAGGATGAACAAGTTGCTAATAAAGAAATGGTCAAGAATGGTGGCCAATTTGAAAGGCAGATTTCTGCCTAAAGTCTACCTGATTGCACTACATAGGCAAATGCAGAATTTGAAACAAAAAGGGATGGCAGTAAGAGAGTATACTGAAGAGTTTTACCATGTAAATTTAAGAGCTGGTTATACAGAGGACACCCAGGAGAAAACGACAAGGTATGTAAATGGTCTGAGATTGGAAATATTAGATGAAATCAACATTATTTCCCAAAAAATGTAGAGGAAGCTTACCAGAGTGCCACGAAGGCAGAGGAAAAGATCACTAGAAAGAAAAATTCTAGGAGAGAATGGGGAACCAACAAAGGAAGAGGACAATCTTATGGTAGAGGATGAACTGTCAGCATTAGTGAGGAAGGCAGCAGTTCCAAAACTTCCAAGGCAAAAGATAAAGGAGACAACACTAGAGGTCACATGCCATATCAGCAAGGAAGAGGGAATGGCTGAGGCAGAGAAGCTAACTATCAGTGCTACAGGTGCCACAAGTGGGGTCAGAGATCTTTTCAATTTCCAAGGTAGAGGAGCTAACTATCAATGCTACAGGTGCCACAAGAGGAGCATTTGTTGCACAACCTGACGAAGCAAAGCCACCTCCCCAGGAAGCAAAAAATGCACCGGAAACAAGGGAACACTTAGTGCTAAATAAATTATTGCTGAAACCAACCAAAGAAATAGCTAAAAGAACTCAAAGGAAAGCATTATTTTAGACAATTTTTAAGTCACATGGAAAATGCTGCAAGCTAATTATCAATATTAGGAGCACAGATAATCTCGTTGCCACAGAGATGGTGGAGAAGCTGGGGTTGAAGCAACTGAAGCACCCCACTCCTTACAAGGTATCATGGCTGCAGAAAGGCCATCAACTATTGGTGGATGAACTATGTGAAGTTGAGTTCCATATTGGCAGCTATAAAGACGAGGTTATTTGTGATAGCATGCCAATAGACGTATGTCAGATACTACTAGGAAGGCCATGGTAGTGTGACTAGAAGGTAGTGCATGATAGGAAGACAAACTATTATAAGTTTGTCAAAGATGGGATCAAGCACACACTTGTGCCCATCAAGAATGAGGAGACAACGGAAATAAGAGGGACGACAGTGTTATTAATGGATGGAAAATAGTTTTTGAAGTAGAATGAAGACAGTGAGGTAAGGCATGTTGTTGTAAGAAGAGCAAAGATAGTGCTATTACACATAGAAGTGTCAAATTTACCTACAAAAATTCAGGAAATGCTGCAGGAATTCAACTATATTGTAGTGGATGACTTACCAGATAAATTTCCTCCCAAAAGAAGTATAATTCATCATATTGAATTTATCCCTGGAGCAATTCTACTAAACAAGGTAGCGTATCGGATGAGCCCCAAAGAGAATGAAGAAATCAGAAAATATGTGCAGGAAATGTTGGATAAAGGGCTGATAAGGGAGAGTTTGAGCCCTTGTGTAGTTCCAACAGTTCTGTCTCCCAAGAAAGGAGGAGAATGGTGAATGTGCATAGATTCGAGGGCCATCAACAAGATTACCATCAAGTACAGATTTCCATTGCCATGGATGGACGACATGATGGACTACCTGCGCGGGGAAACATACTTCTTGAAGATTGATTTGAAGAGTGGTTATCATCAGATTCGAAACAGGGAAGTGGATGAGTGGGAGACAGACTTTAAGGCCAATGAAAGGTTGTATGAGTGGCTAGTAATGCCATTCCGACTGAGTAATGCACCGAGTACCTTTATGCGATTGATGAACAAAATGTTGAAGGAATTCATTGGAAAGTTTGTGATAGTGTATCTTGATGACGTATTAATTTTCAGCAAGATGAGGGAGCAACACTTTCGAGAAGTTGGAAGTGTGTTGGAAAAATTGCAATTGAATAAGCTGCTGATAAATCTAAAAAAAAAAAAAAAAAAAAAAAAAAAAAAAAT
>APFE030780175.1:0-13736 GCA_000404065.3 Pinus taeda | reverse complement strand
CAACATTTAATTAAAATTCCTAATCATGAACTTATGGAAAAATTCAAAACTCAATACTGTTGCATGAGGCAACGCCTATAACGGTACCATTTGTCATCGTGGACGACAGGTGATGGAATCTATTAGAGTCCGTTCTCGCTATTGCACTTGTTAGATGGGGGAGAGGAGCAGTTTCATTTCGCTAGCCTGGAGACAAAATGGTAAAAGATGAGAGGAGCGACGAGGTCACGCAAGATTGTGGGGTTTTTGTTTAATTTCGTCATCGATAGCATTGTCGATATTTCTGTGTTTGAAGATTTGATTCTACCCTCCTCTTTCTTTCTTTTTTCCTTTTCCTTATATTTAACTTAAGTAGAGTGCACCTCTTTCTTTTTTTTTCCTTTCCATTTTATTTTTGTTTTGTTTTGTTGGGTTGTGCATTCTTTTAATATTTGGTGCTTTTGACTTTGATTTGATTTTTCCCGATCTGTTCTTTTCCATTTCCGAAACGTTTTGAATTCCTGGTCGATCTCTGCAGAAGGGATGGGGATGGTGAAGGATTATACAATAGCAAGCGAATCCAAATGAGTCGGCATTGCTGGGACTGACTGTCAAGAGCAAATAACCATAACGTGTTATAATGACCCTTTGGTTGATGTATTGATTGACTTTATCATTTTTAAAATCCTTTAAACGAAGACAAATTAATGAATAGTATTTATTAATATTTTAATTAAAAAATAAAATAATTAGATATGTAAAAATTAGTATATTATATATACTATATATATTGAAATTTCATTAAAAAATATTTTGAAAAATAATATATAAAAGAACATTTAATTAAAATGCGTAAGCATTAACATATGGAAAAATTCATATCTCAATAACGCGGAAGGAGGGAGCCCATATAACGGTGCGATTTGCAGGTGGCAAAATTCAAACCTAATAAACATGATGGAAATGTTCTTTCTGGTTATTGGACTTGTTATATGGGAGGAGCGGTTTCATTTCGCTGGCGGGGAGACGAAATGAGAAAAGAGGAGAGGAGCGGTGAGGTGATGCGAGATTGTGAGATTATAGCTTTATTCTGTGAGGATAATAGCACTGTCGATATTTAGGGGTTTGAAGAATTGATTCTACCCTCCTTTTTCTTTTTCTTTCGGTAGATTCAACTTAAGCAATGCATGGTTCGTCTGTTTGCGCTTCCCATTTTATTTTTTGTTTTTCTGGTTTGTGCATTCTCTTAATCTTTAGCCTTTTGCGCTTTGATTTGATTCTTCCCAGTCTGTTCTTTTCCGTCGATCTCTGCAGAAGGGATGATGAAGGTTTAATTCGAAGGAGTCGGCGTCACTGGGACTGTGGGAGCAAATAGCCATTACAAGGACAGGGTAAAATCTAAAGGTTGAACTCTACGAAATTTAGTATTACGGTGTTTTGAAAAAAGCCCTACTCTGTTTCTTTTCATCGTGCAATGGCAGATGCACTTCTCTAAAGCGACGCGAGGATGACTTTGTGTATTCTTCTTTCCTTTCTGGGTGTATTTTGTTCATGTTTAGTTTTGATGCATATTTCTTCCAGTCATTTATGTGTTTTGTACCTCATTGAAAAGAAATCTCTGCAGTTTCGATGGGGCTTGATGCACCGTTCCCTCTTTTCTCAACCGCAGCGGGTTCCTTTAGATATGCAATTCTTTTTAAAAATAATTGTATAATAATCATCAGTAATTGCAGATGCAAAGAGGAATCCAGAGATAAGTAAAATTGAGAAGGCAATCGAGAGGCCATGCAGTAGGGATTAAGATGGAATGCCAGTGGTGAGTAATTATCGGCGATTACTTAATTTCAAGTTCAGATTTAACGTATATTGAAGATAAAATGAACAGATATACACGACAGAAACATTATGTCAGATATTTTGCGGCCAAACGTTTTGTTACGGGTTTAGATATTGTCAACCGTTGTTGTAAATAATAATATCGGTCCTTCCTCTTCTTTTGACGCTTATTACTTATTGTGCTAGTTCGAAGTTTCTCGAAAATTACATTTTCTTTTAATCATTGTTTTAGCTTAACAGTTTACATATCAATGTACCTGCAGTTTTTATTAAATGGTAATTTTCGTCTGCCCACTTTTAGGAATTTTTCTACCGGTTGTTCTCCGAACACCTCAGCTGCGGAAACTCTGAAATGATCTGGTTGCCTTCTACTCACCCTTTTCATCAGAAAAGTCTTATTACTGGTAATTACTGCCCTGATTTAATTACTTTGGATTTTCCCTAGCTATAAAAAATTGCATTGGGTTTTAATTGTTAATCTACATTCAAGACTAAGCTCTCTTTGGAGTAAAAATGTCGCGCTTCATTAACTTAAGCAGATTAGTTGAAGGGTTTTAGAAAATTAGTTTGAAGGGTTTTAGAAAATTAGTTTAAGTCATAAATACTCTGTTTTTAATGCTATTTTATTAAATTAGTTTGATGATGTTAATTCCCCGCTGCAATGTAATTTAGTCTTTCGTCGGCTGATTTTAGTCCTGGCAATTATTTTTCAAAAACTTTAAGCGGACAAGACAATGTAATGATCCCGTTGCAATCGATGTCAACTCATTTATACCTTTTCGGTGGAAGTCAGAATTCTATGTCATATATTGTGGTTAGGCTTACCAATTAATCTCCATATGTTTGGTGTTTTTTTTCAAAGAAGTCACTTCACTTTTTATTGGTGACTTATGGTGTTTTTATGAGAGAAGTTATTTCACTTTTTATTGGTGATGATTTATAGCAGAGGGTTTTTAGAAAGTTAAATTAGTGTATAATTAATATAGTTATTTAAATTAAATCTTTGGTAAATAAGAACTAAATACAATTTATAATAAAGTATTTTAATATTAAAGTTTAAATTAATTTAGTTATAATAATTATTACGTGAATATAATATTTATAATGGAGATTAACTTTATATAATATCATATATAGGAGAAGTATTTTTAGTTAATATTTACAAATTGAACTTTACGTTTATTTCAAAAGTAAATTGCTTTTTTTGTATTTTTAATTAAATGATTAGTTACAAAAATATTTTATAAACAAATCATCTTTGAAATAAAGTTCATCATTTTATATTGAAATATATGATATTGACAAATTTATTATATTACAATATATTATTAAAAATTAAAAATGATCACATAATTAAAAAAATTATTGTATAATTAAACTTATTGTTATATATATATTAATATAATTATATATATATGAATTTTTTTTTATAAATAATAATAATAACAAAACTATAATTTAATTAATTTTTATAATTTTTAATTACATACATAATAAAGTATTCTCATGTTTACTACTGATTAACTTAACCTATCAATATTTCTCAACCATTTAATACATAATTACAATAATTTAACCTTTGTTCAATGATTTTACACGACCTTCTATCATTGGTTCACTCAAATTAAGGACTTCCGTTAAGGAAACTAAACCAACAACGCAACCGATCTTCATTTAATAAGCTGACATGGTAGCTTTATACTCTGCTCTCTGTGTCCTTTCGAGTAGCATTATCACTCGAATGGGCTGGCTTGAGCTAGACTCTTACTTTTCCTTCGAGATTTGCGATGTAGTTCGAATTTTTTTATAACTGTTAATTTAATTCGCTGCTACGATTCTTCTTTGCTTATATTTTTATGGGGATTTCCATCATTTCGTTACCCCATACTCACCAATTCAACAACAAATTCTACTTCATCTGACATATCTCTAAGTTCTCTAGACTTGAGTTTGATCAAAGTGCAATACGGAGGAAGCTTGACAAGAGCAGGCTCTGTTTGTAAGTTCTCTGGACTAGACTTTGATAAAAACTCATAAATTTGAAGCATTTCCTTATATAATTTTAGTTAGTCAGGGTTCCATCCATAAGTGGGGGGCGGTATCAATTCTCTGTTTCAACACTATGTCGAGTAAGTCCGACTTTCTACGGTGAGAACTGTAATATTCTCCGTTAAATATAAATATAAATATCAATGCAACCAAACAAATTGATATTATTTTTAAAATTATAAACTATTTTTAAATTTAGTTATGGGAAGATGAATTTTTCAGTTATTAGTAAATATTTGTTTTTACTGATTAATTAGTTATGAGAGACACTTTTCTATCCCAGAACTAAATTCTGGTGTGTTTTTGCTCAAGAGATCAAGAGGATATTGGTATCTGAGAGGAGTAAGAGGAGAGCACTATGCCGAAAGGTCAGACAATCTAGTATTGCTCATGTCTGGTTAAAATCAGATAGTGTAATATCCCCTATGAAAAGTAATGTTGGTAAATGATAAAAGTAATTATTGAACAAAAGACTTTATTTGAAATTATATATATATATTCTGGTTACTAATTTTGTGTTAATGAAAAATAATTGTGTTGACATTATTGGAACTGAGTTATGATTAATCTTGGTTAAGTAACTGATGAGTCAGTTATGCTGGAACCCTAACTACCTTGAGGTAGTTGAGACCCCAGAGGAAAAAGGGGAATTGCCAAGTCTAGTTGAGGGATCAGATGGCAAGGGAGGAAAAAGAAAAACATTTTTCTTTTGGGATTGTATGTCTGGTTAGGATCAGATGGCATAAGAGGAAAAGAATTTCCTGTGCACGCTAAGTCTGGTTAGGATCAGATAGCGTTTACTGGCGAGTCCAGTGTTATTGCGGTCGAGTAGGACCTACAAGTGCTTGGGGGTGGAAGATCAAAGAGAAGTCTTCCTACGGTCGGGAGGTTTGGCAAGCAATTACAAGTAGGTTGCGGAAGAGCAGGTATGGCTCACAATGCATACATCTACTAGAAACATTTCTGCTATTATTCTGTGTTGAAGGAAAACCATTGATAATAACTGCTATTTTCTTGAAATATATGATAAGAAGAGTAATATCTATGACTCGGACAGAGATGGTTATTAGCTGTTCTTTCTTGAGTATAGAAGGTAAAGAATATTAATTTCTTTAACTTGGACAGAGACTAATATTAGTTGTTCTTTCTTGAGTATAGATGGTAAAGATTGTTAATTTCTTTAACTCGGATAGAGACTAATATTCGTTGTTCCTTTCCTGAAAATAAATAAAAAAGAGTAACTCTATAACTTAAACAGAGACCGATACTAGCTACTCTTTTATAACTGAGAATAAGGAAAAACAATACCTTTTGTATTATAACAGCCTTTTGTATTATAACAGAGAATGCAGGGATAGACCTGCGATAAGGAAACGTATTCCATTCCAAATGCTTTGCAACCATTAGCAATAAGAATCTAAACCAAACGTACAGGCCTCATCATTAAACGAAAGTATACAGCACTGTAAAGATTTCTGAAAAACCCTAAGACGCGTTCAAGAACCGAACCAAGAAACATTTATACAGCAACATTTAAAGATATAATGGACACATATGTTCCGCATTGAAAAGGAACTGTAGTCTATCTGTATATTAAAGCATATACATTTACAAGCATAGCAATGTCGAACTGGAGTTATCCTCCGCACTGTAATACATTATACGCACAAATAAATAAAGGTGTTAAACATAGAAACCCTAGCGCAAGGCCGTGAGGAGAACCTCAACGGGGGTATTTAAACCAGATTGCACTATAACGACTTCATATTACTTTAATCATATTATGTAAACGCTGAAATAAAACATGCACCATTCCTGTATAACATAAGCATGGACGCCGAGGACAGAGCAGGGTAACCAGGGTTACATGCACTCTCAAGCGGATTATAGCCGGTGAAACCCTGACCTGGTAACCATTGCAGCGGGAGCTTATGCTCAGCCAGTGGAGGTAACCAAGCCGAAGTCGAATGGCCATAGGTTCATTCATCTGAACTGTGGTAAAAACTCAAACATTCAATAAAAAGACCTGGAAATATATATATTGATCATTGAAAAGCAAATTGCATGGTTTATTGAAACAAATGACCAGACGGTCGTAAAGTCACTTTGTCTATAAACAACAATGATTAATCAACCATTCGAGCCGAAGCCGAGCTCAAGAAATAATAATAGACTGTGTTTCAAAAAGAATAAAATGCCAGTTCTTAGTCTGAGACAGAGCTGTAAATCATTCATGAGCCACAGTAATACAACCATCGGAATTCCTAGTGAAAGGTTTTAATACACAAAAAGCTAACACTACATGCCTTCAAGAGACCCTGAGCTTGTGTAGGGAATAGATTTGAGACTCACTGTCAGAACCCCTGTCAAGCGAACGAACACAACTTAGACCCTGACTACATAGAACCTGTATGTATAGTTGCGGAAAGTGGGGTTGATGCTTACCTGTCGGTGAGAAAGACGACTGAAAGAGGAACCCTTGTCCCTTACGGTGGAAGGTTCCATACCTGCACAAAAACTGCAACGATGTTAGCACCATGTAAACCTGGTATCAAACTGTGAAGGAATCCAGAGCAGAGAAATAAAACAATAACCATATCCGAGCTGCACCTGGGTTCTGTAACATGGGTACCTTACCTTCAAATAGCAATGAAGATGAATAGTGGCCAGATCTGCATGCCTGAGACAAAAGACCGATGCGGCGGAGCACCATGAGGCTACAGAGCTGGAACGAGGCGGAGGAAATGGAATAAACATTATGGCAACCCGAAAGTGTAGACAAGTTATAAACCCTCCAGATGGTTACCGGTTCGTGGCTTATTTTGAACCCTTGATCTGCAGAAAGATTTGTCAACCGTTCGATTGCCGGTTTAGCATGGAGGTTTTCTGGCGCGAAAAGCAACAAGGCTGAGGAGTCAGGGCCGTAAACTTCAATGTACAGGACGCACATGGCAAGTTTTCCATCTGCCTCACATCTTTCCAAATGGACGATGGAGGATGCTTACACCTGGTCCGAGAATACGATGGCCGGACAGATGATCAATCCCGATCTCTCGGGATATGTAATAAACATTTCATTTTCAACATTTGCATACAAACATATATTTGCGTGGTCAACGAATAATCTATTTCCATAGCGCGTGGGTTATGTCCTTTTCATTTACATATGATTAAGGTATAATGTAACTTGAATCATTGAAGTCAGGATCACGAGGAAGGTAAGTAGGTATGTGTGAGTGCGACTATAAAACATATATCAAGCCATAAATCTAACAAAGTAACAATGCTTATGTAATTGTAAGGTTTGAATGCATCAAACAATGTGTAAGTCATAGTAATAATGCTTAGGTAGAAAAGTTAACATTGCTGTGTTATAATAGATAAAAAAAAAAATTGTGGAAGCGTGACAAATTGGTATCAGAGCCCAAGGTTTACAACTCTGTGACCTTTGGGAAAATTTTAAGATTACAGCAACATGAATATAAATAGTATTATGGTAACAGTTCAGCAATACACCAAGATAAATTAAATCTGTTTAATGAGATGTTCTGAAGCAGGTAGTAGCAGAATGAGAAGAGCAAACAGTGCTCCTTATGGGAATCCGGAACCTCTGGATAACATGGAACAGCCTCAACAGAATTCTGAGTTCTGGGTACAGCTGGGAGCAGCAGGTCGCACTACTGACTCAATGCTATTGAGGACTTTGCAGGAGCTAAAGGATGAAATGGCTCAGTTGCGTGCGGATAACGCAAGATTGAATGTTGAACAGGAGAGGATCCTGAAAAGCTTGTCTGATAAACAACATCAACAGCAGTCACATCCGAGGCCAGAGCAAGCACAAATAACAGATGAACAGAGCTATCATACTGAACAGGAGGAAGCAGAGGATAGAGGAGAGACGAGAGGAGAGAATTCTGTTAACGCTTCTGAATATCAGACTCCCAAAAGACCCCGGATGGAATTACACGGAGAATTCAGGAAGATTAAACCACCTCATTTTGACGGAGAATCTGAAGAAGCTGCAGAGGCATGGCTGATTAATATGAATAAGTATTTTCAGGTATACGAATATGATCATCATCTAAAGGCAAGGCTGGCTATATTCCAGTTGCAAGCCAAAGCCACGCTATAGTGGGAAGAGGTCAAGATGGTGCGGGGAATAAGTGAACAGGATGTGACATGGGAAAAGTTTCAAGGATATTTTAAAGAGAAGTACCTGACAGAACGTTTTTATGATGAAAAGGCACGCGAATTTCACGATCTGTGGCTGGGACAGCAGACCATTGATGAGTTTGTAACCAAGTTCACATCCCTGCTTCGCTATGTGCCCTATATTCGTGAAGAGAAGGCTAAAGTACAAAGATTTGTTAGTAGCCTACCTCTGACAATGCGAGAAAGGATAGAGTTCGATAATCCGAAAACCATGTATGAAGCAATAAGAAAAGCAAGACTGTGTTATCAGCAGAACAAATCAAAAGGAGAAAATCCCGGAAAGCGTTGGACAGACAAGCGAGGCAGTAAAATGCCCATGGGTAGTAAGGGAGCACGCAGCAGTTTTCAGAAAGGATTTTCAAAAGGAGCGAGCACTAAAAATCCAGCAAAAACTCAGAGTAGATTCAAACCTCCTGCAGAATCCAAATACAGTGAACAGCAAGTTAGATTGGACAATGAAAGCACAGCTCGGCCACCTGTTCAGTGTTGGGGTTGTGGCGGACCCCATTATATCAGGAACTGCCCTCATTGGAAGGACAGCGATCAGTTGTCCCAGATTTACGAAGCTTCAACAGTAGGAGATGTGGCTCGATCCATGCCCAGAATAAACGTAGCACTGGAGGATCGACAAGCTGATTACCAGCCAACGATGATAGAGTTCGAAGGTAAGATCTTTGATCGCGCTGTTTCTGTTTTAGTAGACCCAGGAGCTACTTTAAGCTATATAAGTCCTAAAGTGGTAGAAAGTTGTGGTTTGCAAACTACTAAATTTAAAAGCCCGTGGTTAGTACAGCTGGCCACTGGGACCAAAAGAAGAGTATTAACCAATGTCAGCAATTGCCCATTAAGGTTAGCTGGCCAAACCATAACAACTGAGTTAAATGTACTCCCTCTTGGTTCCTATGACGTGCTGATAGGAATGGACTGGTTGGAACGATGGTGGTCTGTAATTAATTGTAAAACAAAAACAGTTTCTTACAGAGATGAGCTGGGTGTGGGAAAAGAAATTCAAGGCATTCAGAAACCAGTGCAGATTCGGCCGATCACAGCCTCTCAGTTGGTTAAGTGTATCCGGAATAAATGCCAGATTTATGTAGTGCAAGTGGGGTTTGCAGATTCTTTGGATAAGGTTGCAACTGTTAAAGATATACCAGTAGTGCAAGAATTTGCAGATGTATTTCCTGAAGAGATTCCAGGGCTGCCACCCAGAAGGGATCTGGACTTCACCATTGAGCTGGTACCCGGAGCAACCCCAGTATCCCGAGCACCTTATCGGATGAGTGTGCCAGAGTTAACTGAGTTAAAAATGCAGCTGCAAGAGCTGCTGGAAAAGAAGTACATCCGCCCCAGCGTCTCTCCTTGGGGAGCTCTTGTACTATTTGCGAGGAAGAAGGATGGGACTCTGCGAATGTGCATTGACTATAGACAGTTGAATAAACTAACAGTTAAAAACAAATATCCACTACCCCGCATTGACGAGCTGTTTGATCAGGTGAAGGGGGCGACCACCTTCTCTAAGATCGACTTGAGATCAGGATACCACCAGATTAGAATAAAAGATGAAGACATAGCCAAGACCGCTTTTCGTACTCGTTATGGACATTACGAGTTTGTGGTACTGCCTTTTGGGTTAACTAATGCACCTGCAACGTTTATGTGTTTAATGAATAGTGTATTTCATCAATACTTAGACAAATTTGTATTGATCTTTATTGATGATATACTTATATACTCCCGGAATAGGAAAGAGCATGAGGAACATCTAAGGATAGTGTTACAGACTTTGCGGGAGCATCAGTTATATGGAAAATTCAACAAATGTGATTTCTATAAAGAACAGATCCAGTATTTGGGTCACATTATTACAAAGGAAGGTATAGCCGTAGACCCTGAAAAGATTAAAACTATAATGGATTGGCCTACACCCAAGGATGTAGCAGACATTCGATCTTTCATGGGGCTGACTGGATATTATCGACGGTTTGTAGAAGGTTTTTCTAGAGTTGCCTTCCCCATTACCTCCTTGCAAAAGAAGGGAAAAGTGTTTAAGTGGACAGCGGAGTGTCAGCGGAGCTTCAAATAGCTCAAGCATTTACTTACCACAGCACCTGTGCTGTGTGTGGCAGATCCCGAAAAGGAATATGTAGTCTGCACAGATGCCAGTAAGGAGGGCGTGGGCGGAGTATTAATGCAGGAAGGCAAAGTGATTGCCTATGAATCCAGGAAGTTGAAAGAGCATGAGCAGAAATATTCTGCCTATGACCTGGAATTAACTGTTGTGATCCATGCTCTGAAAATGTGGCGCCATTATTTAGTAGCGAGAAAGTTTCTGTTAATGACGGATCACCACAGTTTGACTAGTTACTTTAGTCAACCCACTTTAAATGCAAGACAAGCAAGATGGGTGGACTTTCTGGGAAATTTCGATTTCGAAATTAAGCACCTAAAGGGAAAGGAGAACAGAGTAGCTGATGCACTAAGTCGAAAAGTGCAAAGCATTTATGAGATTGGTATCAGTCAAGGATGGTCCACTCTTGACCAAGAGATTGAGGTGGCGTCGACGCAAGATCAGAGTTATTTGCAAAAGAAGCATTTGGTGCAGAATTCAGATGCCCGTTCCATACAACAAGGTTATACCTTGAATGCAGCCGACTTGTTGTGTTTTCAAAAGAAGATTTATGTACCCAATCAGACCAGTATTAAAGAGAAGATTTTGGATGAAAAACATAGAAGTCCTTATGCAGGACATCCTGGTTACCAGAAATTAATCACCTCACTAAAGAAGGAGTATTATTGGCCAGGCATGAAGAAGGATGCTGTAGAATACCTGGCGCGCTGTTTGGAGTGTCAGCAGGTGAAAGCTGAACATCAGCATCCTGCAGGACTGCTACAGCCAATACCCATACCAGAATGGAAATGGGAGACCATAACCATGGACTTTATTACCGGTTTGCCGAAATCCAAAAGGAATAATGATTCGATAATGGTAGTAGTGGATAAACTCAGTAAGTCAGCTCACTTTATACCGGTTCAATCCACTTACTGTGCAGCTCAAATCGCAAACATTTTTATGCAAAATATATTTAAACTACATGGGCTGCCGAAAGTAATAATATCTGATCGTGATGTTAAGTTCACTTCATCTTTTTGGAGGACCTTATTTGAAGGTCTAGGAACTCAGTTGAGTTTCAGCACCGCCTATCATCCGCAAACTGACGGACACACTGAGCAAGTGAATCAAGTGTTGGAGGACATGTTGAGAACTTATGTGATGCAGCAGCCTACATGATGGGAGGAGTATCTACACCTAGTGGAATTCGCCTAATAATGGCTATCACTCGTCCTTGAAGATGAGCCCATTCGAAGTACTTTACGGCCAGAAGTGCCGCACACCCTCCAGTTGGGGTGGACCGGAGGACAAATTCTTGTTAGGACCTGAAATGTTGGAAGAGATGGAGGTCATGGTGAAAAAGGTTCGAGCTAATTTAAAGATGGCACAAGATAGGCAGAAGAATTTTGCAGACCGGAAGAGAACCTTTAAAGAGTATCAAGTGGGTGAACATTTATACATCAGAATTCGTCCCAGGAAGAGTACCCTCCAATGGAATGCCTATGCCAAATTGGCACCACGTTTTTGTGGACCATTCCAAATTCTGGCACGAGTGGGGCCTGTAGCCTATCAGCTCGCCCTACCCAGCCATATTCGAGTTCATAATGTCTTCCATGTATCGGTTTTAAAGAGATATGTGTATGACCCTAGATATGTAATAAGTTGGCAGGACATTCAGGTGGAACCGGAAGGAGAGTTCCTGGTCGAACCAGTGAACATATTAGATCAGAGAAGAGTCGAGCTGCGGAAAAAGGTCATCAGCCAGGTTAAAGTGCAGTGGCATCACTTTGGGCCTGAAGAGGCCACCTGGGAAGATGAACAAATGATACAGGATGCTTATCCCAGACTGTTTTTGGGTAAACAGCAACATTGGGACGATGTAGAATTTCAGGAGGGGGAGATGTAATATCCCCTGTGAAAAGTAATGTTGGTAAATGATAAAAGTAATTATTGAACAAGAGACTTTATTTGAAATTATATATATATATTCTGGTTATTAATTTTGTGTTAATGAAAAGTAATTGTGTTGACATTATTGGAACTGAGTTATGATTAATCTTGATTAAGTAACTGATGAGTTAGTTATGCTGGAACCCTAACTACCTTGAGGTAGTTGAGACCCCAGAGGAAAAAGGGGAATTGCCAAGTCTGGTTGGGGGATCAGATGGCAAGGGAGGAAAAAGAAAAACATTTTTCTTTTGGATGCTATGTCTGGTTAGGATCAGATGGCATAAGAGGAAAAGAATTTCCTGTGCACGCTAAGTCTGGTTAGGATCAGATAGCGTTTACTGGTGAGTCCAGTGTTATTGCAGTCAAGTAGGACCTGCAAGTGCTTGGGGGTGGAAGATCAAAGAGAAGTCTTCCTACGGTCGGGAGGTTTGGCAAGCAATTACAAGTAGGTTGCGGAAGAGCAGGTATGGCTCACAATGCATACATCTACTAGAAACATTTCTATTATTATTCTGTGTTGAAGGAAAACCACTGATAATAACTGCTATTTTCTTGAAATATATGATAAGAAGAGTAATATCTATGACTTGGACAGAGATGGTTATTAGCTGTTCTTTCTTGAGTATAGAAGGTAAAGAATATTAATTTCTTTAACTCGGACATAGACTAATATTAGCTGCTCCTTTCCTGAAAATAAATAAAAAAGAGTAACTCTATAACTTAAACAAAGACCGATACTAGCTACTCTTTTATAACTGAGAATAAGGAAAAATAATACCTTCTGTATTATAACAGCCTTTTGTATTATAACAGAGAATGCAGAGATAGACCTGCGATAAGGAAACGTATTCCATTCCAAATGCTTTGCAACCATTAGCAATAAGAATCTAAACCAAACGTACAGGCCTCATCATTAAACGAAAGTATACAGCGCTGTAAAGATTTCTGAAAAACCCTAAGACGCGTTCAAGAACCGAATCAAGAAACATTTATACAGCAACATTTAAAGATATAATGGACACATATGTTCCGCATTGAAAAGGAACTGTAGTCTATCTGTATATTAAAGCATATACATTTACAAACATAGCAATGTCGAACTGGAGTTATCCTCCGCACTGTAATACATTATACGCACAAATAAATAAAGGTGTTAAACATAGAAACCCTAGCGCAAGGCCATGAGGAGAACCTCAACGGGGGTATTTAAACTAGAATGCACTATAACGACTTCATATTACTTTAATCATACTATGTAAACGCTGAAATAAAACATGCACCATTCCTGTATAACATAAGCATGGACGCTGAGGACAGAGCAGGGTAACCAGGGTTACATCCACTCTCAGGCTGATTATAGCCGGTGAAACCCTGACCTGGTAACCATTGCAGCGGGAGCTTATGCTCAGCCAGTGGAGGTAACCAAGCCGGAGTCGAATGGCCATAGGTTCATTCATCTGAACTGTGGTAAAAACTCAAACATTCAATAAAAAGACCTGGAAATATATATATTGATCATTGAAAAGCAAATTGCACGGTTTATTGAAACAAATGACCAGACGGTCGTAAAGTCACTTTGTCTATAAACAACAACGATTAA
>APFE030780161.1:0-12249 GCA_000404065.3 Pinus taeda | reverse complement strand
AAAAATACTGGTGTATTGATCTGTGATCTGTTTGTGAGCGGTGTCCTTTGGTGTTCTGTCTAAGGAACTTACCCTGTAAATTCCTACAGTTTTTTGGATTCAACTGCGTTAAAGTAAGTCATTCATCTATGACCATTTCCATGAGAGGTAGTCATAACTAACTAATTTCTCATGATTTTTGAATCACTTAGCACTCATTGCATCGGGTGATGCTCACAGGGGTGAAGAAATGGGATTGAAACTAATGAAATGAGTCACACAGCGTCAATCATCACTTCCGAGGCTTGCACCCAGTAACCAAGACTTCTCGGGAAGTCACCCATCCCAGATCGCCTATGGCTCCAACGCGCTTAACTATGGATTTTTCCCCACAATCAAGCCCACTTAGCTTGCTACCCCATTTGCAAAACCTTAGCAAGTATTGTGCTTCATGATCCATTCAAGTAGAGTTCCCTTCACTCTTTTGAATTTAAGTATTAAGGGGTTTTCACAGTGCATTATATTAGATATCATTTTTTTGGATTCAACTGCGTTAAAGTAAGTCATTCATCTATGACCATTTCCATGAGAGGTAGTCATAACTAACTAATTTCTCATGATTTTTGAATAGTCCACTTAGCACTCATTGCATCGGGTGATGCTCACAAGGGCGAAGAAATGGGATTGAAACTAGTGAAATGAATCACATAGCGTCAATCATCACTTTCAAGGTTTGCACCCAGTAACCAGGACTTCCCGAGAGGTCACCCATCCCAGATCGCCTCTGGCTCAAGCACGCTTAACTGTGGAGATTTTCCCCATAATCAAGCCCACTTAGTTTACTACCCCATTTGAAAAACCTTAGCAAGTATTGTGCTTCATGAACCATTCAAGTAGAGTTCCATTCACTCTTTTGAATTTAAGTATTAAGGGATTTTCGCAATGCATTATATTAAATCATTTTTTGGGATTCAAGTGCGTTAAAGTAAGTCATTCATCTGTGATATTTTGGCATTAGTCGATAAGATAAAAAAATTAATAATAATATTGTATTTTAGATTAATCACATTACTAAGATTTGTTCCAACAATTGACGACATATTGTATCTAAATAAGTCTCACTATTATAATCTATATGGAGAACATGATGTTAAGAAAATTAAAGCTACCCTAGTATTTAAAGATCCAGTGTGGCCTTGTACTTAGATGGTATTTACATAAGTGGTGCAAGGTTAAACTCAGTCTCCTTCCTAGATTGAGCAACATTCTTTGACATAATCTCTGTAAGTTCACAAATGGAAAAAGAAAAAGAAAAATTACAAATTAAGTTAGAAAATTAAATGGAAGTACTGAAGCAAATTACACCACATAATTTCTCTCCATTTTTTTTTTAAAAGCACACCAGATAAACTGGAAGTTGTCAAATGCTCGAGCTGGAATATTATCATCAAATTTCCACATCATGTCCCAAGGCCCATCTCCACTCCAACTAAGAAAATTTATAGTGGATATTCACTGCAACAAAAGATACATGTTCAATGTTAAATATTATGAACTTCATAATTAAACAATTACACTATATTATTTTATCAATATGATCAACTGGCTTCCACCCTTGCATTGACTATATTCTATTCTTATGTACTTATTCCATCTAAGATAATAGAATTCTTTCTTGTTAGATATATACAAAGAATTATACAAGCAGTGTTCAAGGTGACATTACTTAGTTTCCCTACGTGGGCATATGATCAAAATTCCATATTTCTAGAATATTTACTTTCTTAGGAAAATAAATTTCATTGACATCAACACGCTCAGTTAAATAATGAGTCTCACATTCAACATCTGAAGATCGAATTAAGTGCTAGCCACTAGACAAAAGTATGCCATTAATTTTTAGGATATACCTATTCTTAAACCTCAAGATAGAGTTGAAAATGTTTTTTCTCTGCTCCAATCAAGGTTGTAATCAAGACAATGTTCTCTTGTATTTGCTATATTACAGTTGTTTTGGAAGCAATTGAGCATCATTGTATTACCTTATATGGATTTGCCATGGCTATAGATAACAACAATGGTGAAGTTTTGGATCTGACGAAAGAGGTGCTTAACCCTTTCATAGGTGGTAGTTCGTCTCTAAAGAGAGGATTCATGGATATGTAATAGGTCAAACTCTAGCCGAGCTCTTGCTACTTGTGAAACACCAATCGATGGATTCATAAAATCTCACTAGTCATTCACAAAGGAAATGAGTAAACAAAACCTTCTCCACCAGATGCAAATTCTTGTCAACAAAGATATACTTAGCTGAAAACAAAAAAACCCTAATCATTATCTATAACACAAGAATAATTTTCTTTAGCCCCAAAATCAAAACCAGTAAAAACACCTGGAATGTTTGTCCACATTCCGGGAAAGGAAAAATGGAAACAACAGTCTCTTTGAAATACTGAAAAGTTTAGAGAACAGAAATCTCGCCAAATAGACATATACTATGAACACAGGTATCCCCTAACAAGATTGTGAATAGATGTCTAGCTTGTTTTTGGCCTGCGAACAGAGGTTGCCAAGGTCTCACCCAATTCAAGACTATGTTCCACGATCTATGTGCTTGAATTGAATGTTAAAGCGATCAAGCTCTAAGAATGACTATAAAACTTTTAGGAGAATCTCTACCCACTCAAAACATAAGTGGACATTGAACTGCGATGTGCCACTTCGAGAACTATACGTTCGAACCATTACGAGTACTGTGAAAATCTGAATTTGCAGTAAACTCTCCGTCAATCTCGCCCTTGAATCACAACCAAATCAAAATGATTATTACCTTTCATATCTTATGGAACATATTCCATTGAAGGCCACTATCCAAATCCTTCAAACCAAACCAGCATACCAAGAATCGAAGTCAACACACAAAGTCCAACACATCAAGCGCCAAGCCACAAAAATACTGGGCTGAGAGCCCAATCTCCAGGTCATCTACCAAGATATGCAAACCAAAGTCCAACACATCAAGCGCCAAGCCACAAAAATACTGGGCTGAGAGCCCAATCTCTAGGTCATCTACCAAGCTATGCAAACCAAAGTCCAACACAACAAGTGCCAAGCCAAGGAACAAGGGAGTTATAATATGTGCGCAAAATGTCCCAAGCCAAGCACCAATTTTCACTAATTGACACTCATAGTCTATCCTTTTAGCGCTTATACAAGGAACCAAGGGAGGAGCCCATCCAAAGGACAACAGATGTTCCCAATTGAACAAAAGATGTGCCCAATCGAACACAGTGTGCACTGTCACTTCCATAGGCCCTATCTAAGGACCATGATAATCCCCGCCTGTTTTGGCCTCCGCTTGGCCAATTTTTAGTATAAAAAATACCTTATAATATATGTATTGATATCTAAAAAATAAAGCCCCTCTAACCCCTTATTATAAAGTAAATATATCGTTTTGTGTTTTTTGAATTTTTTATGCTCTGATATGAATGCATGTGATATCATATTGCATTCTCAGTGAAGCCCTCGTGGGAATATGGCACGGGGGTGAATGGATGAAGAGAGATTTGGCTTAGCCATTCTACGGTCGAGTGGAATGCGAAAGTCCCACTCTGGGTTTGGATTTTGCATCATTAATGAAAGGTTATTTCTCCTTATATTTATATGAGTATTTTGATGAATTATATGTGGTCCATATGGTTGTACTTTCATGAGTATTTTCTGCTACTATTATGCTCGTAATGTATGTGTTTTATGACAGCAACCATGTGTGGCTCTCATCGTGTTTTTACTTATAATTGAATGATCAATGTATCTATGACCTAATGGATGGAATGGCAGTTGATGTGTTGAGGCATCAATGGTTCTCAGTCATTCTCAACTAAGTATGAGAC
Organism: Pinus taeda; assembly: GCA_000404065.3. Classification (NCBI taxonomy): domain Eukaryota; kingdom Viridiplantae; phylum Streptophyta; class Pinopsida; order Pinales; family Pinaceae; genus Pinus; species Pinus taeda. The sequence goes on along the minus strand of APFE030780161.1, from coordinate 8,374 downwards.
CCCTATGCATAGAACTGTGAATTACACATGTATATTACATATTTGGAATATGTTTGAAGAAATTCTTGTCATGGCTAGAAGGGGTCCAATCAAGGTCTTCAACAAGTATTTTCTTTAGTAATGCCATTCCATGTTATCTTACTGATTTAAAGATATGGATCAATTATGGGTAGTGACATGAGCTCTGAGCCTGAAAAAGTGGCTTAAATCTTAGGGTCGTTGGCACAAGACTGGCATGTTCGGTCCATAATCGCTGGCAGGTAGGCTTGTGAGAGAGACTTTGGGTTGTTGGTCGCTCCCTTTCCCATAGCATGAGAGCTACTATGGCCTAAGAGACCTAAAACAACAGTGGGACCCAGGGACAGGCTATCTAAGTGGCTGACTTGTCTTCTAAGTGTTTCGTTGATGATGTTGGATGTTTGCATAGTGTGTTTTCATCGGTTCCACTTCCTTAATGTGAATGAGAAGGTTGACTCATATCATAGTGGCCTCTCGTTGCATGTTTACCTCAGTTGGCCGATTTCTTGGGTATATGTGGGGGGAGGGTGCTACAAAGTGGTATCAGAGCATGGTTCACCCCTCAGATTAGATCAGCTATGTGTTGGTCATGCATGCATGTCAGTTGTATGTGTGTCTCTCACCCTTGCATTCCATGTACTTGTGGTATTTGCATGATGTTGTCCATGATTGCAGTGATTTCGTCATGTGAGATTTGAGGTGTTATTGTGGAATGCATCCCTGTGAGTGTATGACTGGTGTTGGGCCACTAATATTTCTTTATTAATATCACTTTTTAACGTCTATTTCATCCATTTCTACCATTCTCTATCACGTCCTTTATCATAATTTATCATATAATTCCATTTTATAATTATTTATGCTCTTATGGATAAATACTATTTTTCTCTTTTATTTTTAATAAATTGATGATTATTATACATGATTTTACCAATGATGGTTTATTAATGGATTTGTTGTAACATCACTCACGATTTTAACCTCCATGATCTTTCCAGATTGCAAATTTGATCTCCAACTCATAATTAAATATTTCAACTCAGAAATTCGTTGGGATAAGAAGTGATAGTTTTTCATTGGATGTTTCGAACAAATGAAGGAGAATCTAGAAATCTGAAACATGGGTTTTGTTCAGAACGGACCGAATTAGTTTTGCCATGAGCGGTTTTCCAAAATTCGGTCTGTATTAAGAGAAATAGAAGGTTCTTCGAAGATGATTTTCTCAAATTTGTTGTTGCAGTTGTTTTCCAAATTCTTCCAATTGCAATACCAGATTTGACTTGTTCCAATTGAATCATGATGGGAAGATATTTCAGATCTAATCTTGTTTATTAATTTTATGTAATAAATCCAAAAATGTAATGGAAATCATTTTGTAATTAGTTTTGTTGTAACTTCCCTTTTCTCTCTATGTATTTAAATGAAAATAGAGATCAAAGAGAGGAGGAGAATAGGAGGAGAATTAGAGGGTAATTGGGGGATAATTGGGAGATAACTAGGAGATAGAAGATGGACAATTCTTAGATAGGATGTAGGAGAAGAGATAAGAGATGAGAGATGAGAGGATGAACAATTGTTGAATTTGAGGCAAAGCTTAGAGCTTCATTATGTTGTAATTATCTCTCTCATATGTTTTAATGAAGGAAGTTATCCATTGAGTTCTACATCTGTTATTTGTAATCTGATCTAAGTTATTTCTCATGGTGGAACTGAGTCTTGGGCAGTTGGGCCCACTACCTTGGAAAAGGTGCTGCCTTGAACATGTAAATTAGTGTAGTTATGTGTTTGTTTATTTCAATTTCATTGCCATTCCTTAAAGTAGATTTCCTTTCTTTTAACGAATTTGTTGTTTGCTACATTTTCTAGATTTGTTATCTCATCCAATTACTAGATTTCATTTGATTTGTTACTCTAGATTAGCATTTGAATTCTGTTGAGTGCATTAGATTAAATTTCCAATTCAGCAATGTGTGGTTTAATTTAGCAATGATTCAAGTTGTGTGATTAACATAATTGTTTTTCCTGTCATTTACTTTCTTCTTTTTTAATTTTAGTTTTATTATTCAAGTCTTACAATTCATTTCTTGTTAAATGAGCTTGATAGTATAGAACACAATCATATAGAACCAGTGTTAGTTGTTGGTATTGTTATTCATATATTTGCCAATTGGCTTGAAAGACACTCCTCGGGTTGATAATTAATGTCTAGGTGCTTAGTTGTTTTATTTATTTATTAAGCAATTAATTTACCCAACAACTGGTTACATGTCGATTTGTGTCGCTTACATGTATCGTTGTAGTATGTTTGGTTACATTATTTCATATTTGGTTACATTCTTGTATGCTTAGTTGCATGTATCATTCTTACAGGTTTGATTTCAAGAATTGTTCATGCACACTTAATCATACATGTTTATGCATATGTGTGGATGGTCATGCATCGTTGATGCATGTTCATGTTTGCATGTGGTCAAGTGTATAGTGACATAATCATGGTGGTTGCAATGCATGAGGTCGCGGTGGGTGTTGTTATGGAGGTTATGCATTGATGACTGGACCCTAGCTAGAATGACAGTTGCATGGTCGTATGATTATGTTTTATGTTTCTATATGTTTTCATGATTATGTTATATATGTATCCCGCTGAGTTGTTGATCTTTCATACAAGGTATCCTCCCTGAGCTATACTAAGGTACGTTGGTTTATTGTGATTTGGTTTAACTCACATGATATACCTTGTAGGAAGAAATATCAAATGGCTAGAAAGATGGTTTACTACAGAGACTGTCCCAACGAATTCGAAGAGCAATATGGTGTTGGGAATTCTTCTGATTTGGCAGCAACACTGACAAGTTTAAAGGAAGAGATAAGGAGTTGTAAGGCAGATAATGACATAATCATACAGTGACAGGAAACATTATCAGAGGTAAATGCAATCATACTTCGGAGCTTGTCAGATTTGCAGTGGCAAGGCCCATTTTGGATCAGTCATGAGTAGGAGGACAAAACTAATGGGGAATGTGGTAGTAGATCACATGGCCGTCACCAATCAGATAGAGATGACACATTCTGAGAAGGAAGATTGTTGGATAGTCCAGAGAGGAGAAGGGATAAACACATGTCTTATTCTAGTTTTGATTCAGATAGGCACTACGATTGTCACAGATATCATCCTTACAAGAGGAGTGACATGTGATACTTGTCAAATGAGTTTAAGAAAGAAAAGCCACCTATTTTTTATGGAGATATAAAGAGATCATAGGATGCAGAGGCTTGGTTACTTGGTATGAAGAAGTTCTTCATGTTGCATGACTACTCAGAGAACATGAAAGCTAGAGTGGCTACTTTTAGTCTTAAAGGTAAAGAAGACATCCGGTGGGAAGATGTGAATAATGTCAGGAAAATAAATGAGGAAGATTTGAATTGGAGTGAATTTGAGAAGCTATTCAAGAAAAATTATATGTCAAAGAGATACTTTGATGACAAGGCAAAAGAATTCTACGAGCTAAATATAGGTTCTATGATAGATGATGAGTACACTAGTAAGTTCTTCGAACTATTGAGGTATGTGCCTTACCTCAAGGAGGAGAAGGCTAAGATTTGGAGGTTCATTAGTGGGTTACCAGTTGCTTTCAAGGACAAGATTGTGTTCAATGAGCCTAGATCTTTGGAGGAGGCCATTCAGAAGCTAAAGCATTGCTATGAACAATTGAAGCATCGAACTAAGACTAATCTAGACTAGAGAGGTAACGCTAAGAAAAAAGGAAAATGGGACAAGGAGCGAGCAATACCACAGGACATAGGTAACAAGGAATAATGCATTAGAGAGAGGGCAAGGACATTGGCCTGAGGAATAGAGTAAGGAACCTGTATGGTGTTGGACTTGTGGAGGGGAACATCATGGGAAAGATTGTCCACATATTCAAAGTGGTAGACCCAAGATATATAATGCATAGGAGGCACAGACTATTGGGGATGTTGGTTAGATTATTCCGTGTATCTATGCAACAGTGGACAATTGACAAGAGGAGCACTAGCAATCTATCATTGAGATGGACGGTAAGCTTTGTGATCAAGTTATTTATGTTTTGATTGACCCTAGATCTAATTATAGCTATGTTAGTCCTGACTTGGTGGATAAGTGTGGTTTGAATAAGGAATTGCATGCAGAATCTTGGTTAGTGCAGTTGGCTACAGGTACAAAGAAGTGAGCTCATCATTGGGTAAGAACTTGTGCATTTGATTTTAATGGTATGCCTATCGCAACACATTTGAATGGATTACCATTGGGTTCATACAATATGTTATTGGGCATTGATTGGATGTATTTACATAAAACCGAGGTAGACTGCTATGATAAAGATATTGAGTGTGTTGATGACAATGGAGAACCAAGAGTATTACAAATTAAGAATAAAGCCACAACAGTTAGATGGTGACAACCATGCAAGAAAAGTGTATCCATGTGAAGGGGTGCAAGCTATTTGCAGTAAACATTTCTGGTGATAAGGGTAAGGACGTTGAGGATGCATATGTGTTGACTAAGTATCTAGTTTTGCAGCAATTTCAAGATGTATTTCCTGAGGACATTACAGAGCTGCCACCTCATAGGGAGGTAGAATTGTCTATTGAGTTAATTCTAGGGGAAGCTCTAGCATCTAAAGCACCTTATATAATGAGCATACCTGAGTTGGTTGAGTTAAAATTATAGCTGAAGGAAATATTGGACATTAGGCCAAGTATATGACCATGGGGATGCACCGGTCTTGTTGGTAAGGAATAAAGATGGTACTCTCAGATTATGCATTGACTATAGACAGTTGAACAAAGTGACCATCAAGAATAGGTATCCATTGTTAAGGATTGATGACTTGTTTGATCGGCTTAAGGGAGCAGCAAAGTTCTCAAAGATTGAATTGAGATCCAGATATCATCAGGTACGCATCAAGGAAGAAGACATTTACAAGGTTGCATTCAAGACTAAGTATGTGCATTATGATTTTGTTGTAGTTCTATTTGGCTTAACTAATTTTTTAGCTACATTCATTTGCTTGATGCATAATGTATTGTGTCCATATTTGGATAAGTTCGTTATTGTGTTCACTAATGATATATTGGTATATTTTAAAAATGAAAAAGAGCATGTCAAGCATTTAGCAATAGTGTTGAAATTGTTGAGAGAGCATCATTTGTATGCTAAGATCAGCAAGTGCAGTTTCTTTCAGACTAAGGTACACTACTTGGGGCATGTTGTCTCCAAGGAGGGCATTGCAGTAGATCCATAAAATCTAAGAGCCATCATGGAGTGGGTAGCTCCTAAAAATGTAGATGAGGTGAGATCCTTCATGGGTTTGGAAGGCTACTACAGGAGGTTCATCATGAACTTCTCGCAAATTTCTTATCCTATCACATATTTGCAAAGAAAAGGTAAGAAGTTTGAATGGACAGAGGAGTGTGAGGTTAGTTTTTAGCAGCTCAAGTAGTTGTTGACACATGCACCAATATTAAAGATTGCAAATCCAGATAGAGAGTTTGTTGTGTGCATAGATGTGTGCAAGAGAGGACTTGGTGGAGTCCTTATGCAGTATGGATAGGTAGTATGCTATGAGTCATGAAAACTAAATGAGAACAAGCAAAACTATCCCACGCATGATCTCAAGTTGGAAGTGATTATATATGCATTTAATATTTGGAGACATTATCTTCTGGGTAGGAGTTCCACATTGATGAGTGATCACAGTGGTTTGCGGTATCTATTTGACCAACCGAATTTGAATGGTAGGTAGGCTTGGTGGTTGGCCACGATCAGTGAGTTCGACTTTGAAATCTAATACAACAAAGGTAAAGAGAACAAAGTGGCAGATGCTCTTAGAAGGTGGGTGCAGGTAAATCACTTAGCAGCTATGAGCTCATATGGGATGGATTTATAGGACAAGATCTTGCGAGTAAGACAACAGGATGTTAGATATATAGAGATTGTGCATAGGTTGCATCAGAGTACAGGTACAGGTATTGGTGGTAGTATAGGTACAGGTGATGGTACATGTATAGGTATAGGTACATGTGGTAGTACAGGTATAGGTGATGGTGCATGTGCAGGTAAAGGTGCACAGGATTTTGACTATTGTCTTGTAGTAGATGGATTAGTCAAGTTTTGAGACAAGATATATGTGTCGGATGACAATGACTTCAGGAAGGTGATCTTGAGGGAGTTCCATGAAAAACCATATTCAGGTCACCCAGGTTACCAGAAGACACTAACAATTGTGAAGAGACCTTACTATTGGTCGAACTTGAAGAGGGATGTATTAGAGTTTGTGGCTATATGTTTCAACTGTCAGTGAGTGAAAGCGGAATGCAAACATCCAAGTGGACTACTACCTCTGATTGTGATTCCGAATTGGAAATGGGAGGTCATTTCCATGTACTTCATCGTAGGGTTGTTGAAGACATTGAGACAACATCATTCGATCATGGTCATTGTGGACAGGTTAACAAAGGTTGCACACTTCAGTACATTGAAGTCTACATTCGTAGCTAGTGATGTGGCACAAGTGTTCATGGCAGATGTGGTTAGACTACATGGTGTTCCAAAGAATATTGTATCAGACAAGGATGGGAAGTTCACTTCCAAATTTTGGAAGGATTTATTTGCAGGTTTGGGCACATAGTTGGCCTTCAGCACAACTTATCATCTGCAGACAAATGGACAGACAAAGGGTCAATATTAGAGGACATGTTGAGGATGCATGTGACGCATCAACAATGGAAGTGGGAAGAGTATCTCCCCCTGGTAGAATTCGCATGCAACAACAGTTATCTGGAATCATTGAGGATGAGTCCTTTTGAGGCAATGTATGGGCGGAGTTGTAACACTCCTATCAGTTGGAGTGATTCGATTAGCAGAGTATTGATTGGACTAGATATGTTGGTAGACATGAAATAGGAAATGCAAGTAATCAAGAAGAATATAAAGGAAGAACAAGATAGGCAAAAGAGTTATGCAGATAGGAATAGGTTATTCAAGGAGTTCCAAGTTGGGAAACGGGTGTACTTGCATATCAAACTAAAGAAGAGCTCCTTGCAGATTGGATCATGTGCTAAGATGGCACCATGGTTTTTTGGACCCTTCAACATTATTGAGAGGATTGGGCTAGTAGCCTACCAACTTGCATTGCCTCAGATAGTGAAATTCCATGATGTTTTCCATGTCTCATTACTTAAGAAGTATGTTAAAGATGTTGATCAGGTAATTGATTGTTCTGTATTGCAGGTGGAACCAAATGGAGAATTCTAGTCAGACCCTCAGTGTATATCGTTGAAAATGGTGTTCATGCTCTAAAACCGAGCAATGGAGCAAGTTAAAGTGAAATGGAATAACTTTCGACCCAATGAAGCTACACGGGAGATGGCGGATCAAATGCGGGTTGTGCATCCTTCCTTGTTTTCCGGTTGAGGCAAAGTAGGTTGATATGGTGGCGTGCTATATGCCTTATGGTGGTTTAGTATTTGCTTATGTTGTGTAGTGCCCACCCTAGTTTCCTGACTCTGATATGACATTATCTTGCATACTTTAGTCTAGGAGTAACTCAGGCTAATGATCCAGAAACGTGACTCTATTATCAGCAAGTGTGATGGTTATGTATGTTCTCTATTAATATTATGATTACGATATAATTAATGGTTGTGTATTCTCTATTGATATCATGATGGTGATAGTAGTAAATGATAGACATGGTTCTATTGACGTTACGATGATGATAGCCTTGATCTTATGTATGGTTCCATTAAGGTTATGATGATGCTAGCCATGATGGAGGTATACCCTATGTTAGCTACTTAGAATAATTCTGGTTCACAATGAAGGGTGATGTGAATGACCAGGTGATGATAATTAATGCTATTATGACATTGACGAATCACTGAAAAACCTGGTTACTGATTATTATTGAGTATGGCAGGAAAACCACCAGAAGCACTCGCGCATGACGAGTTGACGACACCTGGTTTGATGAAAATTATATTATTTTATCTTTGAAATTCTAATCGATTTTGGAACCTGCTATATATATGGTTATCTATAGTCTGATGATATGTTAATGGTTGCAGGCACAGATGAGTTGCTTGGCTGAATGACTCACATATGGGTGATGGGGTTGTACAGGTGGATGGAACTACATGGGAGGGGTGGGACAGAGTCCCTGATCTCACCCACTAGCACTGCCGCCGTGACTTGGGTTGGAAGAGTTGAAACACCTTCGCCTTGAAGATCACGATGCCATGAGGGCAGGTCCCAAAGTTGGGTCGCTCATGAGGAACCTACTGGGGGGCGCGCATCAAGGCAGATTCCTTGATC
>APFE030780154.1:65530-98080 GCA_000404065.3 Pinus taeda | reverse complement strand
CTATGACAAAAGTAGTAAATTGTGAATATATCTACTAATCTCTCCTCCTTCCACCACGAAGAGAACGTGGCGGCGGGCCTGCACGTGGTGGCAATGAAGAAGATGGTGTCTGTGGAAGTTGTGGCACTGAAACTGATGAAGACGAACCCCCTTCTATTGGTGTTGAACCATGGAACCTAGGAACTAAGGGACCAAATGGGGGTGGCATCTTAGCACGATCATCATCATCCTGGAATAACTCAAAAAATTCATACAAAAAAAAAACATGGAGGAAGCTCGCGATCTGTACGCTTCGTACTTCGAAGCTTGACGCTTCGTACAGCCGAATTGCTGTCCGAAACGCATTTCGAATGGTGCTTCCCACACGCACCCGTATGGATCGCGGATCGGGGTTTTTTTTTTCGGGGGGGGGGGGGAGATGTTTCTTGCAACACTGATTTACTCCAAACCCCCACTTTGGGTTTTTTCGCCTAGTTGCCCCAAAACTTGCCCCAACAGTAGGGGTTTTTGGGGTTTTTCCCCTTTTATAGAGGACTATAAACTATGGGGATGGATAGGCTATTTCATCCCATTTGTCCTAAATTCGTATAGGATGTTACACTCCCTCGTGCTTGAAATTGCTTGCCCTCAAGCAATTGCAAATTGAGATGCTGTAGAATACATTCCCCTTCCCATGTCGCTTCCTCAACTAGAAAATTCTTCCACCTGATACGGTATTTTTGGAATTACTCTTCCTCTTAACTTCTCTACTCGCACTTCCATGATCATCTTTGGAATTAACTCTAATTGCCCTTCTTCGTCTAAGGGCGACAATTCGACAAAGGTGGTGACTTGCTGCACCACGACCTTCTTGAGGCACTTCTTTTCCCGCACTGCCATGATCATCTCTGGAATTAACTCTAATTGCGCTTCTTCGTCTAAGGGCGACAATTCAACCAAGGTGGTGACTTGTTGCGCCACGACCTTCCTGAGGCACGACACATGAAATACATTATAGATTCTATTGTCTCTTGGAAGTTCTAATTCATACGCCACTTCACCAACCTTTCAGAGGACTTTGTACCACCCATAGAACCTAGGCTCCAGTTCTTCAACACCACTCTTCATAAGGGTAGACTGTTGATAAGGTGCAATCTCAAGAAGACGAGGACTCCTACCTCAAAGCTGTGTTCTGGTTGATGTTGATTTGCGTACAACGTCTGTTGATTATGAGCAACTTGCATGTTTTCCTTGAGTACTCTAAGGATGTCCTTACTTTCTTGTATCCAATCCTTAGTAATAGGGGCCTCCTTGCTGTCTCTAAAAACCCCCTCTATAAAGGATGGTGCATCATACCCATACAGAGCTCTAAATGGTGACATTGGAAAAGTCGTAGGTGGTGTTGTAGCAATGCTCTCCAAGGTACACCCATCACATAGTTGCGTAGGTACCCTTCAATCCACTTATTCACGATTTCCGTTTGACTATTTGTCTGCGAATGATAGCTAGTGCTTGGGCTTAATTTAGTCCTCAACAACTTGAAGAGTTTTTGCCAAAATGCACCCATAAATCTATTGTCACAATCACTAACTATATGCTTTGGAAGTTCGTGCAATTTGAAGACTTCTTGGAAAAACAATTCTGCTACTTGCTTTGTCAAATAATTAGATGAGATTGCAAAGAAATGTGCAAATTTGGTCAACCTCTACACCACGGTGTAAATGCAATCCTTACCTTGCACTTTGGGCAACACAGTAATGAAGTCCATCGAGATGCTTTCCCATTTCTGTTCGGGAATAGTTAGAGGTTGGAGAAGTTCTGTAGGAAGCGTATGCTCGACCTTATTTTGTTGGCATGTCATGCATTCCTTGATGTATTTAAGCACATCTTTCTTCAAACCTTTCCAAGAAAATTGTTCCCGAATTTGTTGGTATGTTTTAAAAAAAATCTTGATGTACAACTGATGGAATGTCACTCCTTGAGCACTGTCTCAGGAACCAAGTATGTTCTGTCCTTATAATAAATAACACTGTCAACTAGTTTGTACCTGTCGTCTTGGATGATTCGGTCAATAATTGCGCAAACAAACTGGTTCTTGGCATACTCCACTGGGAGGTGAGCTTTCCAATCTTCAGTAAGCTCTATGAGGGCACATGCTGTTGGTTTCCTGGAAAGTGAATTCTTCTTTCCCTTACATACTCAATATCAAAATCATAAGCTTGAATATTGCTCACCCATTTCTGCTACCGCTCGTTCAAGTCCCTTTGTTCCAAGAAATGACGCAAGTTGTTGTGGTTTGTCTTGACTACGAACTTGTTTCCTACAAAATATTGCTTGGACTTTGCAAACACATACATGATAGACCACATCTCCTTGTTGTATATGGAATAAAGCTTCTTTATGTCTTGAAGCGTCTGACTTTCAAATGCAATAGGGTGACCCTTTTGCATTAAGACAACCCCTGTGCCTTCTCCTAATGCATCTCACTCCAATATAAATGGATGACTAAAGTCAAGGAGGGCCAACATAGGACATGAGGTCATCACTTCGTTGAGCTTGTTAAATGTCTTGTTGGTTTCGTATGTCCACTTGAATGCTCCCTTTTTAGTTAAATCTGTTAAGGCCTTTGACAAACTGTTGGTAGTAACTGCAAATTTTGAAGAATCCTCGCAATTCTACCAGGTTCTTGGGTGTGAGCCAGTCCAACATTGCTTGAATCTTTTCTTGATGAACTTGTACTCCCTTTGCGCTAATTATGTGTCCTAAATAAAGAACGTCTGTCAACCCAAACTCACACTTCAATGCTTTGGCAAAGAGGGATTGCTCTTTCATAATGCTAAAAAATGTAACCAAATCCCCCAAATGATTGTCCCATATTTTGCTATAAATGAGAAGGTCGTCAAAGAATACCAATACAATTTCCTTAGTTGTTTGCTAAAGATATTGTTCATACAGGATTGGAAAGTGACTGGGGTGTTGGTTAGCCCAAATGGTATCGAAATGTTGTTTTCGGCATGTCTTCTTCTCGAACTTGGATTTGGTGATACTCTTATCGTAAACCAATCTTTGAAAAGTGAAGTGCTCCATGAAGTTCATCTAGTAATTCATCGATCTTGGGATAGGGTACTTGTTTTTGATAGTTTTATTGTTGTGAGCTTGGTAATTAATGCACATTCTCCATGTGCAATCCTTATTCTTTACCAAAACCGTGAATGCGGCAAAGGGACTCGAGCTAGGTCTGATGTGTCCCATTTGTAACAACTCTTGGATGGTCTTTTCTATTTTGTCCTTGAATTGCTTCGGATGTCAGTAGGGCGTGGTGATCACAGGCTTAGCTCTCTCTTCTTGTTCTATAGTGTGTTTGAATCCTCTATTAGGAGGCAATCTTGGAGGAATATCACCAAATAATGAAGCATGCTTGCCTATTATTTGTTGAATATCTGCCTTGTATTGCCGTTTCTTGTTGTTGGGGACCTTTGGCTCATGGTCTTATAGTTTGCTGCAAATGCGACATCTTTGTGCTTGAAGATAGCTTCCATTCTTCTAGCTGAAACGACCTATGGCCTGCCATTTTCCATGCCTTGTAAACTACTTTGCTACCATTAGGAGCTTTAAACTCCATCTCCAATGCTTGGTAGTCAAATGTGTGCTTTCCCAACAAATATAACCACTATACCCCTAATACCATATTAATGTATGCAAGATCTATCACATAAAAATCACCAGAAAAGTATAATTATCGAGTGTTACGTTCAAACCTGGTATCATTCGGGTGCAATCCAAGTTGTATCCATCCGCAACTATTGCATTTAGGCCTTTGAACTCTTCGGTGGGAAGTCCTCTTTTGGTCACCAGTGGTGCATCAATGAAATTGTGTGTGGGTGGCTCCTCCATCAATTAGTGCTGTGATGCAGTTCACCTTGACAACTGCCTTGACCCTAAAGGCGTAATACTTGGGTGTACTTGAAAAGGTTGCAATCTTGACATGGGGACGAGACTTCCTTTCTTCACTAGTCTTTTCTTCACTAGCCTTCTCTTCACATTTCGCTTCTTCTGGTGGTTCTTCCTTGAATTGCTAAGCTTTTCTTCTTCTTTTGCTTCCTTTTGCGATGGCTCTTCAGTACTTGGAGTTGCCTCTTCTCTTAACTCCTCTTCAATGTAGTGAATCTTTCCCTTACCTAAACAACGATGTCCTGGTTCCCATGGTTCCTTGCAACTGAAACATAGCTTCTTTCACTTGAGTTCACTTCACGTTTCTTCATCTAGCCTGCCCTTTCTGGGCCAATCACATTGAAGGGGCTTCTTCTCTTTATCTTTTGGAGGAATGAAAGGCTTGGATGGAGCCTTAGATTTAGTGGTTGCATTTCCCATATCTAGAGTCTTCTTGATAGCCTCCTTAAGGGTGGCATGTTTGAATGCCTTGACCCAACCTTGTAGGGGTTTAGCTACTGCATCAGTGAAAAGCATGACTAATCACTCTTTAGATATATTTGTTACCATGACTGCGGTTCGTTCAAATTCTCCAATAAATTCTTCATGTGATCTCGTCTGTTTGAGAAGTGCCAATTCTCTAAAGTGGATGTTTGGGTTCTTCTGATAAAATCTTTCTATTAGCCTTTGTGTAAAATCTTCATAAGAAGTGATGTTGGCATGCCCCAATGTCACTAGACCTTGATACCATCGTTCATGCGCTTCCCGTTATAGATTGAATGTGGCAAATTGGATTGTGTCTGCTTCCACTATGGGATTGAGCTTGAAGTAGGTGTCCAATTTTTGCACCCAAGCCCTAGTTGTATATTTATTAGATTTTCCATCACATGAGGGTAGAGGAAGTTTACTCACCTTGTGTGCCAATTTAGCATTTGGCTGTCCCCTGTGTCTATTTTTGTATTTGAAATTGTTGTATTCATTGAAGGACATGGTTGCTCGAGTGTTTTCCTCTAATCTTGCGTAATTCCGAACATATTCATAAGAAGTTGATTTGGCTCAACTGCTTCTTCGGCTACCATTGCTTGATTATTTGTGAATTGTGGAAGTAATGGTTGGTGATTTCTTCTGTTGCTTGCTTGGTTATTAGACGAACCAAGGTTATTCCTACCACTAGCTTTAGTAGTGGTTCGGTTGTTAGCAACAACATTTTGTTGTCCCATGAGATGAACAATTAGTTGAGCAAGTCGTCGTTTTCCTTGAGCCAAAACTTGTGCAATCTCCCGCTATCCTTGAATCATTTGTTGCACTTGCTGTTGCAATTGTTGGTTCATTTGATGTTGTCGATGGAGTAATTTGTTCAACAAAATGCTAGGGTTGTGTTCTCCTTCCCTTGCTCTGTCCCCTATGGCTGAATTGTGAGTACCCCTCTTTCTTCTTACAGTGACGCTGCTTGTATCTTCAGGAAGCATACAAGGCTCATGCACTCACTAGCTAGCAGGATGCTTGCTCTGATTCCCCTATAATGTCTTAGGAAAATTTGTGCACAAAGATATTAGGGTTTTCACCAAATTTTTCCCAATGCACAATAATTCATTGCAATTAATAGAATCTACATTCAACCCTCTTATTGATGCGACAGAGTAAATAAAGCTTCTTAATAAAGCGACAAAATGAACAGAGAAATATGACACATAATGAATTCAATTCTTTTGTCCACAATGCAATAATCCCACATAAAACAGTGTACTGTGCCCACAATAATGAAGTGTAGATCCGCTCAATATAATTCGGAGACAAATATATTTTAATATCCTAACTAGAATTCTTGATGCGAGTTGTTGTTTTTAAATTTCATGTCTTGGTTATTTCAGCAGTCACATATTGGGCCTTTCAATGCCAATTATTTCGCTAAAGAAAGTTTGCACTACTTCAACAATGGGTCCGACTTGGTTAGTCATGAACTGACGCCCTTCATATGCTGCTACATGATTTACTTGTCCACACTTGGCTGTAGTAAACCCTGCTATTGGATCTGTCTTCTGTGCAGAGTTTTAATTGTTGTCACTCTTCTACAAGATCCCACAAAACAACCACAAAGTAACACACTTAAATCATTGAAAGGCTCACTTTAAGAGACTCATGTCAATTACAGGAGATCCTCTTCAATCCTAGGCTTGAATCACCAATGAAATCACTACATGAGCCGGAATACGCCGCTACAGGGGATTGAGATTCAGATAGGATTGTTTGTTGCAGGTGGTTTCCGAACTACGGTTGTCATAGCGCGCGGTGTAGACATAAGAACCCTAGCTTCAACTTCTGTCTAAAATTACAACAATATCCATACATAATTTCGCTGCCTCTTCTAAGTCATTTCTATTCTCAGAACTTGAGATCAAACTAATAAAAAATCTCACTGCCCTTGTAGGAGGTATTCCCATGCTAAAACAATAACCAATCCATGAGTTTCTTTTCCTTTTTAGATGACCTTCTTGTGCCAGAAAAACCCTTAGCTGAATTTGTATGCCTTCTTCCGGAGTTGCCAGACCCAAAACTCTCTTCTTCCAATACAGTACAAAATCCCTGCTGCTTCCAAGAGCCTCCTGTTCATTAACCAAATCCAAACCCACAGAATTTACTGCCCTAGCCAAAACCCTTGTGCCAAATAGAGAAAAGAAATAAGGACACCAACGAGGGTGGAATCTTTCACCTCTGAAATTGACAAGATATAAGTGGTCTTAAAACCCTAACAGCTAATGCTCAAAAATAGAATGAGATTATCACACTTGATGATCCGAAATGAATTTGATGCTTCTCTATTTATAGATTTTCTAGAGGGGTTTCCTCTTCTTAAAAGATTAACTTATCTTTACTCCAAACCCCCATTTTGGGGTTCTTTGCCTAGTTGCCCCAACAGTTAGGGGTTTTGGGGGATTTTCCCCTTTATAGAGGACTATAGCCTACAGGGATGGATAGGCTATTTCGTCCCATTTGTCCTCAATTCAGAGGACGTTACAACTCATAACCTATCTGTTATTGATTTTGAGAAAAATATTGAATGTTTTGGTTCTAAGTTGCTTCATCAAATGGGTTATATAGGTGGTTGACTTGAGATGCATGCATTGGGATTTGTTACTTCCATTGAGTTTGAGATGAGACTAATAAGAGCAATGGATATATTGAGGCCAAATTGTTGGATGCAAGTCTTCTTGTTTCATTTGCAATGGATTTGCAAGTATCAAAATTTGTATAACCTACTCCTTTTATGGATCGGTAAGAACCAAATTGTGCACCTTCTAATCAACAAATACCAGACTTTACCATCCACATCTAAGCCATATTGATGTCCTAATTGTGGTGATAAGAGACATTATTGCTCTTTACTTAGGTATTGCCATTCTTATTGTCACTGTACTTATTACAAATTGATGGCTAAGAAGTGTAGTTGGAAATTTTTTGGATTGGTATCCACTAGAGAAAACAAGGCTAGAACAATTTTTCAAATTTGGTAACTACTTCGAATGATACAACGAACTTCTTTAGAGCATTCAATACTTTTAAATTATTCCAATCATCATCAAGTAGTCACACATGAAGAATTACAACCATTAACAATATAGAGCAGTAGAGATCACAGTAAATCAATGAGACAAGAGACACTAGAAACTAGGCCAGTGGCCATGGTAAAACCCACAAGGGGAAAACCCTACCAATTCATCAATTTGTACATCAGCCATAATAACATGACATTCACAAGATTCTTCAACAAAAACAAATAGACAAAACTGACCATCATGATAGCCTGTTAATGTCAAGTTCTCCAATTCTGTCCCACAAGAATTTTGT
This sequence comes from Pinus taeda, assembly GCA_000404065.3. Lineage (NCBI taxonomy): Eukaryota > Viridiplantae > Streptophyta > Pinopsida > Pinales > Pinaceae > Pinus > Pinus taeda. The sequence continues at coordinate 90,325 of APFE030780154.1, read as the reverse complement.
TAATTCTGACCATGTAGAGATTTGTAACTAGGTTTTCACAAGTCTCCAAGAGGGCCGAAATTTGGCCTATTCCTCAACCTTAGAAAACAGGGGATGCCACAGATAATAGTCTCATAGACGCTTGCATGCGCCACAAAAAGAGTGCCATAGAAGCTCACATATCATAGAAGACAGTGACATAGAAGCTCACATATAATAGTGACACAGAAGCTCGTATATCATAGAAGATAGTGCCATAAGAGATTGCATATCATAGACCACATATTAGCCTCAGAACTTCATTGTTCCACAGAGATACATCTGCCTCAGACCTGCACTAACTTAGGCTCAGACATTTGCATAAGCCTCAAAGATAGGTGATCCGAAGTGTGAGTTGGAGGAGAGCAAATAGGCTCTATTATAGTTGTTTGCCCATGCGAATAGATGTGTCTTTTGGGCAGGCTGACATGTTCTAGGAGGGGCCGACTTTAGCAAAATGAGGCTGGCTTGGTCAACAATGTTCATGAGGCCATACTCTCTGACCGTATGCAATTGTCTCCTAGTCAACATGACTTAAGAGAGTAATCACTATGCATCTCTTCGACCATCCCATTGGTATCCTTGTCAAACCCTATGACCTAAAAGAGATGACTCAACCCTCAACCTTCCCGACCAAGCTCATAGGTCTCTTTGTCAACGACTTAAGGAAGTGAACACTGAAATCAACACTCAATCTTCCCGACCAATCTCATAAGTCTCTCAGGCAACGAATTAAGGAAGGAATCTCAAGATCAATCTCCCCAACCACACAGGTCTTGAGGTAATTGTGGTTGAATTGGTGATTCATCATGGTGATATTTGAGCTCTTGCTTGAAGACATCTTATTGATGAGTTTTGTCAATTTTAAAACTATACAATTCTCGTTGTGCTTTCTAATGATTGATCAATTGTAGTAGTGGTGCCTTCTTGTTATATTTTTTGATGGCATCCCTTTTCGCATGATGGAAGATGCATTTATGATGGGAAAACCATCTTGTTATGTGGTATCTGGATCATTATAACTCACTTGTGTGTAGTTAGATCTCTCGGATTGCTTCCTTGAAGCGTTCTCATTGATTGGAGATCCTTGATACTTTTTCCCCAGTAGCATATGTGTCCAATCACTTCAAGTTTCAACATAATTTTTCCACCATTATGAGATTTAGATTGACTTTGATCGTTTGAGTTTGTGCATATGATCATTTAAGCTTGTGTTTGCTTCACATGTTTTGAAGAGCTTGTGTGAACATTTTTTGGAGCCCACAATCCTGAATATGGACTTATTTTGCCTTGGAGCATTGTTATACTAAGGACTGTATTTTTGACATATTCCCAAAATTTTTAACAAAGGCCTTAAATGTTGCATACACTACTTGGGATAAAGGAAGTTGTCATTGCGCAGAGAGGTGCTCTACAACCCAGTATGGGGGAGATGTTGTAGTGAAGCATTAGATCAAATAATAATAAAAAAATATTATGTCCATTCAATTACGAAAGTACTAAAAAGTTAAAAAATAAAGGTCAAATAAAAATAATAAGTTGGTTCAATTAAATTGTTATATTGCAATTTTGTTTTTATTAATAAATTACAAACATTTTTTTTTCGAAAAAAATCATAATATGGCTGTCACATTAAAATAAATTAAAATAATGATGATTCATATATGTAACCATGCTATTTGATAACTTATGTTTAAATTTAATTAATAACAATATAAAGACTTAATGCTTACAATAAACTCTTTTTCTAGGTGCGATATATATATATATATATATATATATATATATATATATATATATATATTATAATAAAAAAACTATAAAAACATGTCCAAGAAATGTGGTACCGTTATCTAAGCAAGTGGTTAATATGTATTAGAGGGTTTTAATAGAATACGTGAAATGTATATAAAATATAAATAGTAACTATAAGTTATAAATCAATCTTGTCATATAAATTAAAAATATCGATGATTGATATTTGTGACCATGATATTTCACCATTTGCTGTTTAAATTAGTTTATATATATATATATATATATATATATATATATATATATATATATATTATATATATATAATATATATATATTCACATTAAAAATATAATAGAAAAAATTAAAAAAATGTCAAAGAAAAAATCCATGCACATATGTATGTAATTGTATGTATTATGGAGGGTTTTAAATTTTATATAATTAAAAATAAGAATATTTCTGTATATAGAGATGTAAATACATAATATAATTATTATTGTAAAAGAACCAACATAGATCCATATTAACTTTGAATCTATCAAGTGTCCAGAGAAGTCAAATAGCTTGAGTTGTAGACCTTTTCTCATGTTTTGCACTCAAAAATAGGTTTGCATCTTGAGAAATTTGATCCCTGTCAGTGCTTGGTAGATCTGGAGTTGAAATCTATGCTAGTTAAGTTGGAATATTATTAATGTCCCTTCCTCTCCTCTATGTCAAGCTTAAGGGGGGATGTTAGTGTATAATTTTTATTTTGGGTGTGATGAAAAGTTCATGTCCCTTCCATATTTTACTAAATAATGGGGTTTGCTCCTTTTTTAATTGTAAACATGGACAATTGAGTATTTTAAATATCTCGTCTAATAGCATATTCATGTGAACAGTGTGAAATTAATAAACATGCGATTCTGATTTAACATCTAATTCTAATAAGGTTTAGAATTAATCTATGGCCATTATTGTGTTTAATTGGATGCGCTATTTCAACTTTGATTTACCTTTCTCCATGACGGATCTTGCATGAAGTATTAACAGGCTGAACTTCACTGTTTCGACATGGTGTTTATGGTAACGTTGATTGAAATATATTATGCATGTTGCATTTTACCTTTTAATGTTTGTGAACTGCCAGATTCTAGTTCCATGATATCCTTGGACTAGGGGCGGTATAATTTTTATTTTGGGTGTGATGAAAAGTTCACGTCCCTTCCATATTTTACTAAATAATGGGGTTTGCTCCTTTTTTTATTGTAAACATGGACAATTGAGTATTTTAAATATCTCGTCTAATAGCATATTCATGTGAACAGTGTGAAATTAATAAACATGCGATTCTGATTTAACATCTAATTCTAATAAGGTTTAGAATTAATCTATGGCCATTATTGTGTTTAATTGGATGCGCTATTTCAACTTTGATTTACCTTTCTCCATGACGGATCTTGCATGAAGTATTAACAGGCTGAACTTCACTGTTTCGACATGGTGTTTATGGTAACGTTGATTGAAATATATTATGCATGTTGCATTTTACCTTTTAATGTTTGTGAACTGCCAGATTCTAGTTCCATGATATCCTTGGACTAGGGACGGTATGCATTAACTCTAAACTTTTACCTTTTGCAATAGTTTGTTTGCTTTGCAGTTATCTGTCCTTTGACCAATTATTAACTTTTTAAAATTCTATAGATGTTTGAATGCAAGTTGAAGTAAGAGTACGTTTCTAAATGTGATTATTACTTCGATATTGATCTATTGTTTTGCCTCTAGGTTCTGCAAGTGAAGGGATGTAGTGTGGGATGCTTAATCGTTAGTTTAACAGTATGAATATTCTTCCAAAATTATTATATATTTTGGAGAGCACAAAACAATGATGTTGTGGAGGCAATTCCATATTGAACCATATTGGAATTGCTCAGTTGTCTATCAGCAGAGATATTATTTTGTTTTGATGAACATCCTGTTGGATGTTTCTTTTCAATTTTAATGTTCAGCATAGAAGCCTTTGGTGAGATATTTTATACTCTGTTTCCTCAAAGCAGTACTGTTAGACATATTTTATCCAGTGCATATCCTATAGAAAGCTTATGTGACTACAACAAATTACGGGCAATTTATTTAGCTATGCTTTTTGTTAAAGCAAAACTATATTTAACTTTCTTGTCATGTCTTTGCAATTGTTACATGGTGGCCTCAGTTAATGGCATGTGATGGAAACTATGTCGGCAAATTGTTCATCCTTTATTCTCATTGGAAATAATCCAGTGGAAGGATCTTGAAGTTTCATGACACGTATTTACAAAATTAATTGCAAAGCTAGATAATAATGAGCTCACTATTGGCAGTCCTTTAGTGGATACACTGCTGTCAATGATTTAGTCGCAGGTGGATATTAGCTCCGTCAGCGTGTGATATTTATCAATTAGTATTAAGTTGCCTCCTGTACTAGAAAATGTTTTATGTTGTTGCTAACAGAATAATCCGTTGATTGCATCCTTTTCTATCTGAATATTAGCAGGATTTCAGATCAACTCTGAAGTGGGCTTCCGCACACCATAGAGAGTAAGCTCTCCTATGATTTGTATATTTTTCTCCTTATTCTAGTTATGGTTGCTTCCTTCATCTTGACAATAACAAGATCTAGGGGCAACTTTGATGTGGATGCCTTTGTTAAATATTTTCTAAGATTTTCATTTGAATGTTCTGCCCCTTTATGTCATGCTTGCTTGATTCTAACATGTTTTTTGACACCTCTATATCAGTAAGAGGTATTGAATTTGGAATTTCCTTCTATTTTTCTGTCCTTGAAAGCTCCTTTTTAATTGTATAATGTAACTTTGAAAAGTAAAATTTCTTAGCTAGGGATAAATAATATTATTGTGAGGACAATGTGGTAAATTGTTGAAGTCTTTGCCTCTTTCTATTCATCTTTAATGATTATCTTACCCATTATATTTTACCTGTTATTATCTGTTCTGGCTTGTGTTGTCACTAATTTTCTTATTTAATTTGTATAAGAAATGTGTCTGAGTAGTCTTAACATATAAGGATTTGTTGCATGTGAAAGATTTATGGTTGGAGTCAATCATTGTATCGCTTAGATAGAAAAGAGTCATATTTTGAAGTATCATACTTTCTTCTGTGGTACAGGATGCAATAGAGTATGCCGATTGTGAATCTGTTGTCAAAGATTATCCGCCTTTCAAGGAGGCAATGAAAAAGAGGGGAATTGATGATATGGATCTGGTGATGGTTGATCCATGGTAAGTCATCCAACTTCTCACATCCTTTATTTAATCTGTTTTTTATGATACAAAATTCGCCATGGTAATCAGAAGGGCTGCAGTTGCTACCGGTTCAATATAGAAAACTTATTTCAAATGGCTTATTTCATATGGCATAAGTGTCTTCTCAGGTGTGTTGGTTATTATAAGGAAGAGGATGCTCCTAGTCGAAGACTAGCTAGACCACTTATATTCTGCAGAACAGAAAGTGACTGCCCTATGGAAAATGGATATGCTCGACCAGTTGAAGGCATACATGTACTTGTTGATATGCAAAAAATGGAAGTAGTGGAGTTTGAAGATCAAAAGCTAATTCCCTTGCCACCCCCAGATCCCCTCAGAAACTATACTGCAGGAGAAACACGCGGTGGAGTGGATCGGAGTGATGTCAAGCCACTGCAAATAATTCAGCCAGAAGGACCTAGTTTTCGTGTTAATGGCTACCATGTAGAATGGCAAAAGGTTGTTTTGGTGTGCCTTCATTGCAGAGGAAAAACGGTTTGATATTTACAGTGATAAAATTCAAAATGAATTTCATAATCAACTGATTTGACATTTTATTTCCTTGGTCATGAACAGTGGAATTTTCGGGTAGGTTTTACTCCGAGGGAGGGACTGGTGATCTATTCTATTGCATATGATGATGGCAGCAGAGGTCGGAGATCTGTGGCTCACCGTTTAAGTTTTGTGGAGATGGTTGTACCTTATGGGGATCCAAATGGTCCACATTATAGGAAAAATGCATTTGATGCTGGGGAGGATGGTCTGGGCAAAAACGCTCATTCTTTAAAGAAGGTTTTATGTCATACCCAATATCATTACGGTTTGCCATTATTTGATTGTACTATGTAATGGGCATTTATGTCTGTGGGAATATATATATATATATATATATATATATAATATATATATATATATATATATAATATTATATGAACAATCTATTGAGACTAACGTTGTTCTATCAGGCCTATAAACTAAAGTTGATTAATTTGATTTGTCAAGTTGTTTCTATGTTTGAATGACTTGGAATTGAAAGTTCTGAGTTTACTTTGATCAAAGCTATGTTATTCAGCTTTATTATAAATGCTTTCAAAATTAGGCTTAATGTCTTTGACATTTGTAGGCTGGGCTGTCCAAGAGAGTGCTGTTGTAATGTATATATTATAGCCTTGCCTTTATGTCATGTCAGTAATAGGATTAGAGTTCATTTGTGTATATTCATGAATTCCTGAAGGCTCTGAAAAGCAGCTTTGTTGGTGGATATTAGGGGTGCGACTGTTTAGGCTATATCAAATACTTTGATGCACATTTCACAAATTTCACTGGAGGGGTAGACACTATTGAGAACTGTGTCTGCTTGCATGAGGAAGATCATGGAATTCTGTGGAAGCATCAAGATTGGAGGACAGGCTTAGCAGAAGTCAGAAGATCCAGGCGTTTAACAGTGTCATTCATATGCACTGTAGCAAATTATGAGTATGGTTTCTTTTGGCATTTTTATCAGGTATGGTAAGAGTTGTTATTCATGTTCTCTTAAATCTGATATTTGTGATGACCTGATGATGCTATGAATATTAATATTTCAATTGTTTTTATGCTAGTTAGTAGTTATTAGAATCAATTATTTGTAATGACCGAGCAGACTTGATGCCTGTCGCCTGTCTGTTTAAAGAAATGGTTTTGGAAGGTGTGTCCCTCCATCATGGTCTTGTTTTAGTCTTTTGGATTTCATCATGCTATTGATTATATGATTTAGAAATTTTAAGTTTGCAGATGACCTGAGCCTTTACATCTTTTCTGGGAGCCCTTTTTGACCATTTGCCCACAACAGTTTATGATTGTGGTTCCTACTTGACACTTGTAATTTTTGTTAATGGCAAATTTAGAGTTTGTATATACAAAGGGACAATCCAAAATAGCAGTCACTTTTTAACACCGTGGGTTTAACAATCTGATTTCATTAAAAATGGCCATCTCCTTTAAATCATATTATAGGGAAATGGAAATCTGGAATGGAATAGTGAGAAATAGAAGGTTGTGCCATCCAATATCTATATGGACAAGATTGTATGTAAGGGCTATTTGTTATGAGCTAAGTCACCTGACATGATGATACGAGACATAGAGGACACAGAAATAGGAGTGTCTGACATGAGCCATGATGACCCCAAAAATAGGATACAGAAGACAAATTAGTGAATTACACGTACAAAAATGAAATATAGACATAAAGATTCAATTCTTTTTACATGATGATGATACATATATCATACAACCAGTACTACATCAATGACGATCAAATAATAAACACACAAGAAATTAGAACCATAAACTGCAAATTTTCTGATTGTCTAAATTAAAATATATTTTACATAAGTAGTGAGTCACTATTACTATAGGTGAGAATGCAAATGGAAAATACAAAATAGGGCAGATACTAGAAACATAGATGGAAGAGTCTCATAGCTTGTCATTGTTAGTAGTCGTCCATGTCATCATCATCCAAAATCATTGTCATTGCCATCGCTCTCTCTTCCAATCTCCTCCATATCCAATCCAATCTCCTCATTTTCTTGTGTGGAGGATGATCCCTCAAGAGGATGACCATTATCAAATTGATTGGCTCTAGCATTGGTTCTTTAAGGTCCAAGTTGGCTAATGCCAACTCAACATTGTTGTCCAAATCCATATCGATAGGAAACACATTCTCACATCTTTGTTTCTCTGTTTGATTAATCCTCTCCCTAGCTGTAAATAATATGAAAGTTGGTTTGCACATATATCATTGCCTTTGCCTTGGACAGCTCATCCTTGCTCACCTTCAAAAAATACAAATTCCCATATGTGCTCCTATGAATCTTGTAATAAGAGGATCAAGCAACCTAAGAGAGGAGCCTCACGGCTAATTGTTGTAGAAGAGGACATGTTGCCACATGAGTTTACCACTAAGCATAAGGCCTCTTAGGCCCTTGTGTCTAAGCACATCATATCTCCTAGTGCAAATGGAAAACTCTACGAAGCCCCCCTCCATCTCATAAAGGGATGCTCTATCTTGATATATCCATCAAAATGCATCCTTACTCCTTGGTGAAATCTCAACATCTATATGAGGAGGGAGTCTGGTGTGAAGGCCCACCATTGAGCCAATCATTGTGGTAGTATTCATGATTCAATGAGTGAGCTAGGAAATGGAAAGGCGTGTAATTCTTATCCCACCTCTTGAAAAGAATTTTCTGTATGGTGGTGAAATGGTCTTTGCTGATGTCCCATAAGTAGGACATTAATTTTGTAGTATAATCGTCTTCACTAACTCAATCATGGAATCCCACTCCTCGTAAACCTCTCCTAGGATGGGCGGATTTGTGTTTTCAAATTGCAACAAAGAGATGCTGGGGTGTACGATCTTAAGATCTGCACTCTCCCACATATCCGTGAACTTTTTTGAAGAAGCTTGGTAAGTCTTTCTCCAAAAAGACCAAAAGTCTAAAATAACCATGGACCCAAGAGTGGCCTTGACTCTTGACCTTCCTGAACCTCTTAAGCATGATGAATGAGGAGGAAAACCATGTATTTTCCTCAACAATGATAGATGTGTATACTCTTTATAGACTATGTAATGGCCCCTATGGTTTAATTGCCTATGAGAGGACGGAGTAACCTATCCAACCCCGTAGGCTATAATATTGATAAAGGGGGAAAACCCAAATTATCCAATGTTTGGGGCAACATTGGGTAGATTTTGGGTCGGCTAGGGAAAAAAGCCTAAGTTTGGGGATTGCACTTGCAATCCCTCACATTAGATGAAACCCATGGAGAAATCTATAAATAAAGGAGAGGTGGGGTTATTTAGGATCATCAATTTGGATTTGATATCTTTGTTTTCTAGAGTTGAGGCTTTGAGGGTTTGATGAAGCCCTTTAAGAACCTTGATCGTGGTGGCATTGATTGTTGAACTTTGTTGATGTTGGTGGTACTGATTGTTGAACTCCTCTACCATGCCCTTAACAAGAATGCACCCTTCACTCAAAGGAAAACAACTGGTTAGACATGCTAATCTTTTTCTACCACATTATAAGGTTGAGGAGATGAACCCTTCACTCAAACCAAAATCATTGGTTAGGCATGTTAAACCTTTTCAATTTCTATCATGTTATAAGGTTGAGCAATCCAAGTTTGAAGACTTTGAGCTAGATGATGTTCATGTATCTCTTGTTGATGATGTTTATGTATTTCTAGTAGCGTTGAATCAATGATGACTTTCATGAGTGACCATGTTGATCAGTGATTTGTAGTTTTGATGTCTATTTTTGCTACTACTACTAAAGTTATAGAGGAGTTTTAGGAGTCCTCAAACTCGGAGGCATATTATTTATGTAGCTCATGTTCATGATCTCTTGTCTAGTAGTGGTGATGAGTTTGATCATGATGAGGAGTGATAATGTTGTTGATCACTGGTATGTAGACTTGTAGTTGTTCAGTGACCCCATAGCTTAGAGCATTGTTTTCAGACTCTAGAGGCCATTTAGAGCCTCATTGATTATGTATTTTGTTGCGGATATGTATTGCACTCGATGCCATTTTGATATATTTACCTTTACGTGGTATATAGATGAGCAAGCCTTGCATATTTTGTTTCTATTGGCTTGGAATCATGGTTTTAAATCTTAAAAATAGTTTTTTTCATTAAAAATTAATTATTTAATGTATTTTTTTTAAACCGGTTCGTTTAGACCTGACTAGTCCTGGTTCGACTGGTTCCGGTTCGAAACCCGGTTCATTAGGTGGACCGGTCCGGTCACTGGTTCCGGTTTTTAAAACATTGTGTACAATATTGGAGCAGTTCTAGTTTTGATTGAAGATTGATGTTTTTCCTTGTTCTGGAAAAACAATTCTTCTCGAGTAGCTTGGGTCGGTTTGGCACAGCAAGTTTGAGGGTCTCTGTGGACACTTTCCATGATCAGGACCATTCAGTCCAAGGAGCAGTGGAAGATCTCTTGTTTTGGGCAAACCTTGATAAAGTATTTGGTGTGAATTGAGGGTTTGAAGCAGTGAAGTGTTGACGAAATTCTAGGCTGCAGACCACAGAATATAGCCACAGGCCAACCAGCGTTCGATGGCATTATTTGAGGCAGATTCGGTGGCAATCTTAAGGCAAACTCAAAGGCATTTCTGGGGCAGTTTCGGTGGTTTCTGAGACAGAAATTTCGGAGGCATTCCTGAGGTGAATTTGTTGCTCCCCTAGTAAGAGGCGTTAATTGTTGTGGGGTGTTTTTGAGGATTTCTGAACAACAAGGGAAAAGATTGGGAGTCTGGATTGTTACAGGAACAATAATCTGAAACTCAGGACTGCAGACCATCAGGAGGACGATTATTCTGAGGTAGTGAAGGTCAAGGCTGAGGGACCAATCTGTATAGGAGTAGGGCCTGCACTGTTATAGGACCAAAACATGGTAAACAACCCTCCTAGGGCTGTGGAATGTTACAACAGGACAACTGAGTTCCAGACTGAAGAATCCATGCTTATTACACACTGTTTCCAGAATGTTCTGAGGACAGAAGTCTCATGTCAGAGCTACATGTGCCTTAGAAAGGCAAACTAGCCTAAGTTGGCTATTCTCGCAGACCAGCAAATCAAGAAAACACAGTCTAGGTTTTGTGCAGGAAAGTAGGGTAAATTAACAACTACAAAACTTAGTAAAATTGAATCTATAGTGAATCTCGTTTATTTACACTGGCAACAATATTATTGGCTGTGGACAACCTTCGTTTATTGGACAGTCCAACTAGTGTGGATTTGAGAAATCTCATATTGCTGTTGATTAGATCATTTGTGCATGTCTACTGTGGTTGATTTGTGTATTATATGAAGAAATATTCGTTGTTGTATAAAGGAATAAATTTCTATTGGACTTCTATTGGAAACCCTAGATTGAATAAGAAGCCCCAGGACGAAAAATTACCCTAGCATATTAGACTCAATTGGTATGGTTTTTTTAAAACTGTGGATATGATGTGCATCCAAAATAAGACTTTCGATCCATGTCATGTCCAAAGCAATACTTTTATGTGCTAAATTGAAATAATGAACAATTTGTTGGAAAAGTAAACTATGTTCGGTCTTCAATGATGTACTTGAGTCATTATGTAATGTACTAGTCAAAAGAATAAAGAAAATAATTTTTATTATTGTAACAATGACTTATTAAAGCATGGGTTTCATGCTTGGGTCATCATTATATTAGTCAAAGTCCCCATTGTGGACTCCTAGGATTAATATTGAGTTTATAGAGTTATTGTACATTCGAAGAGACCTCCTTTCTTGGGCTTTCAGATCATGTAAAAAGGTTTTGTATCAAGTCAAATATGAACTATGTGTCTTCCACATCATGTCGGCCTAAGGAAGATCAAGTCAGCCTAAGGACCCCCATTCAACCCACAAGAAGCCTATATATTGAAGGAGGTCGAAGTCATTTGGAGCACTCACTCTCAAGCAAGTTCGATATCTCAAGAAGAGTTGGTGAAGTGCGAAGTTTGTTGTCGGGAGGACGAAAGAAGTGCGAGTTTGGGGGAGTATTTAGAGAAAAAGAAAATCGAACTTTTGGTGCTTCTCTCTCTCTTTGTTTCGTGGTATGGGTTGGGAGATCGAAGTCTCCTAAGATTTCGTTGTTGCCGTAAGTTGCATTGTTGTTGGAAGCTGCTGCCTAGTCAAAGTTGCTAGAAGGGGTCAAAGATCTTGGAGGCTGACATGGTGTGGAGTGAAAGTCTGGTCTTGGTCTAGGGTAAAGAGTCTCAAAGAATACTATTGAAAGGAAGAATTTTCTTGACTGGGTTTTCCCCTTGAGGGGGTTTTGCCTTGGCATGTGCCTATTTGTTGTGTCTCTTCTTTTGTGATCTTCATGTATGTATAATTGCTTGATGAAAGATAAGATAATAAAAAAGTAAAAGAAGCCAACACACTCACAAGTAATTATTAAGAAAGGAGAATCAAACCCTAATATAACATCCTTGATTTTCCAAAATGGTATCGGAGCTAAGGTCAAGAGAAGTCAAAGATCACTTTGTTGGCGTGGATTCTTCCTCTATGGTGAACTACATAAGTTTGGGTTTCAACTCTGCTGGAAGATGGATCAAGAAGATCATCTACCACCTATTCAACAAAGTCAAGAGTCATGGATTCTTGGCTAGCGAATCTATCTATACATGTTTCTATTCATGCATGTATGTATATATCTATACATAGGTTATTCTAAAATTTGGTACAGGTCTAAACCACATGGCAAGAGGTATAGAAAAATGTCATAGTGGTGAAATAAGAAGAAGATATTTTGTGTATAGTAGCCTCTAATAGGAGTTTAGGAATTTGTCCTTAAGGGGGGATAGACTCCAATGCCACCATCGTTTTCATATTATGTCACCTTTGTAAATATTTCAATCCTATGTTGGGATATTTAAGTTTTAGACACTAAATGAGTGAGTTAAGATAAACTTGATCTATTGTGTTTTTAGGTAAAATGTGTATTTTTAGTGTACATTGTAATTAATCTAATTGGATGGTACCAATTATGTTCCACACAAATTCATGTGATGGTTCATTTTCTCATTGACACTAATGTCTATATTGATTTGTGGCTTAGCACTTGACTGGTCAATGATTTCTATTTAAAGAGCATGGAGGGTCATTTGTTGATAATTTATTGTGAGAAGCTCACATGTAAGTTATTATCCTTTATTTAATATATTGCCTCAACAGGTAATTTTGGCTGGGGTTGTGAATTATTCCCTTTATGAGGCTTTTAACTACATATTATATTGGACACTCTTTACCTAAATACACATTAGAACAAGTTGATCTTAGTTATCTCTTGAGTGTCTAAAAATTATAACATCCCCCATTAAGAACAACTTGGCATAGGATTGGAAGATATACAAAGGTGACACAATAGGAGAAAAGAGGAAGCATGAGAGTCTAGTCTTTAGTTCTAACTTTCCTATCTTGCAACCAGTGACAGTGTAACACTTTTCATATAGAATTGTTTGGATTAAGGATTGATTGTCACGTTGCAAAATGTATAATGACAGGATGAAGAATCTCTAACTTCGGTTGGGTGAAGAGTCAAGACTAATAGCCACCCATGATGTTGGAGGAATTTTGTAACATTGCCCTTTTTATTGTTGATTTTCTAGTTGCAAGTAAGTCTAGAACAATTTTCCTTCAGATAACTACTTCCAATGATACAATTTTTCAATTTCTTATTACATTCAAATCATCAAGCAATTACACTTGAGAAAATTTCAACCATTAAGATCAATAAAGCAATAGATCATAATGAAACAATAAAATGAGACACCAAATTTTCTTGGGACAAAACCCGACAAGGGAGAAAACCCGATAATCCTTCCTTATGAGAGAATGTCTAAATCAACCAATTTGTACATCAGAATTCCAGCCAAAAGGTCAACCATTGACCACATTCAATGTCAAGTCAAATAGAGTCAAAGGAGAGAGAAAAAGTCACAGATATGCTCACTCGTCAAAGTTTGATCAAGGGGGTCGAATCTTGGCCTGCAGTTGTTGGTCAAAGGGCCGAAATTCAGTCATGCAATTCCATAGAGATGTTTGGTCAAACCACAAAGTTTGGCTTGTGGTCAAACCTCAGTCAATGCCTCAAAAATAGTTCCAAACTTCGGTCAACAGAAAGTCGAAGATGCTAGCAATATTTGGCCTCCAACTTCAGTCAATAGCTTGATCAAACAACAAAGAATAAAACAAAGCCAACGCTGGTCAACATTAGTCAAATTCGCTGGTCAACGCTGAGAAGACCATCTTCTTGTTCATCACACATGAGAGCATATCTCCTTGTAGAATAGGTTGAATGATGAGTTGATGTGATGATCTTATGAGTCGATTTTCCAATATATAATAGTATCATCAAGTGGGTTTTTGACCTTGGTTGAGATCCCCTCAAGTGGTGGAGTCGATTTGTCCAGTTGAGGTTGACGTGGACAACTAGAGATCAAATTAATTTCTCCTTCGAAAAGACCAACTGCAACCTCAATTTTACAACATTCCCTTTTAGCCAAGGAGGTACTTTTCATTCTCTCTATCTACTGTACAAATCTCATCACAAGGAAATGTTGATAACATCAAGTTCATCCCACAAGGAAAAACCAATGGCATCAAGTTCAGAGTCCAATTGACCATGGGATCCATCAATATGTTAATTAGGCTAAACTCTCCAACCATATGAAATGGTTTCTCAGTCAAGCCCAATGACCAAAGAGAGAACTCAAAATCAGTCTTCCTGAGCAAGTTCACTTGGTCTCTCAGTCAAACACAATGACTCAAGGAAGAGAGCTCAAGTGCCATCTCCCTGACCATAAACAAAGGTCTCTCAGTCAATGACCTAAAGGAGGAATCCCTATCTCGATATTAAAAAGCCAATCTCCCTGACCATATGGTCTTTTAGTCAAACACAATGACCCAAGGGAGAGAATCAAAGTTAGTGTCCCCAACCAAACTCACTTGTCTCTCGGTCAAACATAATGACCTATGGGAGCACTCCAAGCCTCAAAAGCAACCTCCCCAAAGTTAATGGTTTCTTAGTCAAACTTAATGACCCATGGGAGTAACCAGAACAATCCTACCAACCATAAATCATGGTTTCTCAGCCAAGCCCAAGGAAGATTCATGATGCTATATAATCAATGATTTCTCTCCAAGAGGAATTATCAGCCACACCAAGCTTCTCACAGAAGCTTCATCTTGGATAAGGGCTTGTCAAAACATCAACAACTTGCTCATAAATAGAAATGTATTTGACCCTCACAACTCTTCTTCGGACAACATCCTGGATATAGTGGCACTTGATCTCAATGTGCTTCAACCTATCATTAAAAAGCAAATTTTGAGAAAGCTTCGCACAACTTTGATTGTCACAATATATCACGATCGATCGAACACCTGATCAAACAAACCGACAAACAACTTTCGAAGCCAAACTGCTTCACAACAGGCTGAACAATCAACTGTATACTTAGCTTTAACCGTGCTAAGTGCAACAAAGGTCTGCATCACACTCATCCATGATATCCAAGCTAAAACAACATCTAGAAGTGCTCTTCCTGTTTCCAAAATATCCAACCCAATCAGAATCTGAAAGTCCATGCAACAAATGGTTCAACGAGTCAATCAATAGGATCAACCATGTTAGAATCAAAGTCTCGCAACTTCTTCAATTTTGTTACCATGGGAGTGTTTATTGACTTGCAAACCATCATGCTAAATTTCAGAAGGATCTCAACAAGGATTTCACCAATCTTTTGTCAAACTTCTAATCCAATGCATTAGACACAAATCTCTCATTTAAAAAATCAACTCCATCTTACACTGGACAAAGTGGTCCTCAGCTCCAGTCAGAAATCAAAATCACGGGCTCATCTTCAACAATGAATCAACAACGCTCTTTGTAGAACCGCACAACCATCAATTCATGAGTACCATGCACGAGTTGCTCGACTTCATAGTCTTCTCCCTCTTATTGAGGTAATCCTTCGCTTTTTACTTCTAGCAATCTTCATCTTGGGAGTCACAATTGACTTCTTCTCGGCATAGATCAAAACACGTTTCAATTTGGATGATCTGTCTACTCCGTTTGAGTCCAAAGCTCATCTAATACAATATCTCTCAACACGAGTCTTCTTGTCACAAGCTTTACTTGTTTCTTCCAATCTTTTCATATATAACCACAATCTTGGAAACCTTCATTATGTTCCTACAATCCTTATTAGGAAGCCATGGAAGAACAAATATAATCAAGCAAGATATGCAAATACAAGAGACTAATAGTAAAAATAACAATAATAGTAATAATCAAGAAAGAGAGATATATAATACTTATCTTTTGAGAACATGTCAGCTTCTCCTTGATCCTAGCATTGTTGCATCCAACTTGCAAATCAACCTCATCCACACCATCATCATGATGACATTCCTTCCTTGTAGGAACTAGGTTTTCTTCTATAAACGAAAGAAATTAATCCTAGGGTTTTGTCCATAAACCATAGGGCTTTCTTATCCAATCTTTGTTGCTTGCTAGGGTTTACAAACACTAGATCTTCAATTATTAGAATTAATGATGATCTTTGATCTAATCAAATCAAGAAACCCTTCTTTCACAAAATCATTGTAACAACAACAACATTTGCTTCTTAAAGACTTGAATATATTTCATCATCTAGGCCTTAGCCTTATGCTCAAACATTCATGCCAACACTTAATATGTCTTCAATCATTTATGACTTTATCAAGAGAGACTTTGGTCTTCATAGCTTGAAGGGGGACTTAGACAAGTGACATCTTCAGATTCAATAGGCCTTTCAAAGAAGGTAAATAAGATGACATTGCTTTGAATGATATATTGTGATCTTAAAGAACAACTTGACATCTTCTAGAGCTTGTTCAATACTCGAGACTTCAAAGTAATGTCCGGTATTTATCAATGTGGAAAAAGTCGAAGTCGGGATTAAATCGGCAAGGGTCCAAAAGTTGAAAAAGTCGTTAAAGTCGGGAGTTTTTCGAAAAAGTCGGCAAAAAGTCGGCAAAATTAAACGGCCAGCCAAAAAAATAAAAAAATCGGGTTTTAATCGGCCAGCCATAAAAATAAAAAAATCGGGATTTAATCGGGATTTATTCCCGACTTTTTCCACACTGGTATTTATACAACCTTTCAACACATGGATAAGAGTCACACGATTCCTTTCATTTTAGCAATCATGTATTCTAGTTTAGGTATAATCTAGTCCCTCAATCCAAGTAGCCTTTGCTCTAACAAGTTCTGCACTTTAACCTTGAAGAGGTACTCGACCTCCTTTTTCGTTATAGTCTTGTCCTAATCTGCTCCAACAAGTTCTGCACTTTAACCTTGAAGAGGCACTCGTCCTCCTTTTTCATTATAGTCTTGTCCTAATTTGCTCCAACGAGTTCTGCACATTAACCTTGAAGAGGCACTTGATCTCTTTTTCGTTATAGTCTTGTCCTAACTCCTCCCAGAAAGGTATATGCAATAATATAAGGCAAATTGCAATCTTTGTAACTTCATCAAAATGTTCAATGCTTTGTGTCTTTCACCAACTATCTGATTTGAGAAGGTAACATATCTTCCTGTGGAGTAATACAAGACATACCGACACATACCTTCGATGTAGATCATAATTGTCGTAGATCATGTTAATTTTTGCAACTAGGGTCAAATTCCACATTGGACAACTCAGATGGTCAATATAATGTGCATTAAATTCCTCTTTTCGGGAGGACCAAAAACAACCTAAAGATCACCTAATTCGATTAAATAGAAATCAAGTTTTGAATTATTTTATTCATGCATACATTATGGAATGGGTCGGCCCTAACCACATGAATAATTGCTGGGTCAATCTTAACCCCAAGTTAACCCTCAGGAAAACCTATAAAAAGAAGCGACCTCAAGCTCATTTGATCACATTATCATCATCTTTCTATTCTTCTATTTTTGTTTTGGTTTGTATAGGTTCATCGGCAGAAGTTTGTATTGGGTCTGAAATTACATGCGAAAGGCTTGCTCTGGGTTAGGGTATTTTGGATCTTGGTCGCTGGCACAAATCTAAAGTTTTTTTTCCTCGGTTATAGGCATAGAGTAGGCCAAAGAGCGACTTTGGCTTTTTGGTCGCTCAGAGACAGTTCAGTGAGATCGACTCTGGGTTCAGAGGCAGATCAGAAGGATTTGACCCCCAATCCCTTACATCAAGTAGCCCTGAGAGCGACCTTGTCGTCACAATGGCTTCCATAACTCAACATGGGTGCGACTTTGGCACTTTGGTCACTCGCACAACTCGATAAGGGAGCGACTTTGGGTCTTTGCAGGTTGGTGCCATAGTCGTATGCATAGAGACCTCCTGAGTGTGACGTTGTAGTTACAACCGCTCGCACACTGTATTCTTGAGAGCGACCTAGAAGTGTCAATCGCTCACAAACAATGTAGATGACAACGACCCAGTTTAGATATAATGTTTTGACATCTTGACATCAACTGGCTTCAGTGATATGGTAGATCTGGGTTTCAATGCTGTATAATAGATCTGTAGATTTGGTTCATTGTTATATGCTGCAAATCATATATATTGAGCTTATTGTACTCTTTGCTGAAATCCTTTTATGAAGATCTACTAAATAAGAAGATTTGAAAGGTTTTCCCCCTAGTGGGGGTTTTCCCTGGTCTTGGACCAATATGTTGTCTCTTATGGTTGTGCTATTGTCTTCTCTATCACTGCATATATTGTTCTTTCTTCAGTTACATTTATGATTGATTATACTGCTAACAAATTGGATGCATTGTTAATGAAAAGATAAATTGGGCTAAAGTAACTGATACAACATTAAACAATCTGAAGTTTTAACATGGTATCAGAGCCAAGGTGAAAGTCAAGCGCAAGAGAAGACAAGCCTTGAAGCCCTCTCTGTCAAATTTCAACTAAATTCTGGGGAATCAGTTTTGCTGCATAATGTCATGTATGTACCAGGATTAATGAAGAATCTAGCATCTGTATTTGCATTGGAAGACAAAGGGATGAGGGTTGCCTTCATCAAAGGTAAAGTTCTAACTTGGCCTGCTAATTCACCTATGAGGGATGCCTTCACACTAGGATCGAGATTTGAAGGACTCTATAGGGTCACTAGAAGACCTCTCTTTGCATTACTTCATAATACCAATCATTTGAGCGAATTATGGCACTGCAAACTAGCTCATCTTCACTATGATGCACTTCTTAAATTGAAGAAATTGGTCTCTGGTATTCTCGATGTTCAAACTCATCATGATGGAGTTTGCCTAGGTTGCGCAAGTGGAAAGAAAACAAGCGGACCATTTCCCCTGAGTAAGAAAAAGACTCGTGACATCCTTCATCTCATTCTTTCTGATATATGTGGTTTGATGCCTATACATTTTGATGGTGGTCATCTCTACTACATCACTTTTATTGACGATTTCTCAAGAAAGACATGGATATATTATCTTAAGCACAAGGATGAAGCCTTTGAAACATTCAAGGAATTCAAAGCCTTGATCGAAAATCAATCAGGAAAGAGAATCAAAGTCTTTAGGTCCTATAATGGAGGAGAATAGATGTTAAAAGAATTCATAGTATTTTGCAAGAAAGATGGAATCAAGAAGGAAACAATTGTGCCAGATACTCCTGAATAGAATGGTCTAGCCGAAAGAAAGAACAGGTCTATTTTAGAAGCTTCTCGTGCTATGCTACATGATCAAAAGGTGCCAAAGTTCCTTTGGGCTGAAGCAACATCTACTACTATATATGTTTAGAACAGGGTGCCTCATCAAGCATTAGAAAACAAGACTCCTGAAGAAATATTCACTGGCACTAAGCTTAATATCAACCATTTTCGTGTATTTGGATGCCCCATATATTTTCATGTACCACAAGACAAAAGGAACAAACTGGAAGCTACTGGCAGAAAAGGTACGTTTGTAGGCTATTGTGAAAATTCTAAAGCATATAGAATTTATATTCTTGGTCAGGGGAAGGTCGAAATTAGTAGGGATGTAACATTTGATGAAGATGCAGCTCTTTGTAAAGCAAGAGATCTTCCTCCACCTCCTCCTCCCAAGGAAGAGAATGATGACTGGGATAATCTGGATGGTCCGTCTGCACCTGAGTCTGATATGGTTGATAATCCCATAGAGCCTATGGATCCATTAGATCCTCCTCCAAGTGGTCCTCCCTCTAAGAAGAGACTGATGTGGCTTTGTGCTACTTTTACAGGATATTGAAAGAAATTTCCGCATTTGCAGATCATTCAGAGAAAGGAAACAACCATGTAGGTATCAAGTATATGTTGTTGCAATGAGTATTATGATTGAAGCTGAATCATCCTCATATGAATCAATTATGAAAAATGATGTATGGGACGTTGTACCTAGACCGAAAGGGAAGTCTGTTGTGACTTCAAAATAGCTACTTAAAATCAAACATGGAATTGATGGCATCATTGAGAAATATAAAGCAAGGTTTGTGACTCGAGGCTTCTCTCAGAAAGAGGGAGAAGATTATGATGACATATTTTCTCTTGTGGCTCGATATACAACCATCCGTTCTATAGTTGCCCTTGCTGCAAGTCAGGGATGGACTCTTCATTAGATGGATGTAAAAACCGCATTTCTTCGTGGCATGTTACAGGGAGAAGTATATGTTGAAGAACCACAAGGATTCGAAGCAGAAGATCGAAGAACTCATGTTTGCAGGTTGAAGAAGGCATTGTACAGTTTGAAGCAAACTCCCCGAGCTTGCTTTGCACCTATTGACACTTACTTAGTAAAGTTGGGATTCACAAGAAGCAATGCTGATCCCAACCTCTACTTCAAGGTTGTCTAAGGTATGCCATTGATTTTGGTTTTATATGTTGACGATCTATTTTTGACAAGTAGCGAGCCTCTGATGATCGAATGTAAGAGGAAGCTAGCCTCAGAGTTTGAGATGAAAGACCTTGGTTTCATGCATTACTTTTTGGGCCTTGAAGTGTGGCAAAAGTCTGGTGAGATTTTCTTTTCACAAGGAAAAGCCATTGTGAAGTTGTTGGAAAGATTTGGAATGTCTGAATGTAAATCTATGGTCACTCCAATGGAAATGAACTTCAAGAAATTATGTGGAGACGTTGCAGGAACAAACTTAGAAATTCCATCTCAGTACAGACAACTGATTGGGGCTCTAATGTTCCTTGTGAACACCCGTCTAGACATATTCTATGCAGTAAACACTTTTAGTCAATTCATGACCGAGCCTCACCACACACATTGGATAGTTGCTAGACACATATTGAGATATTTACATGGGTCAATTACACTTTGCTTGAGATATTATGCAAGAAATGTTTGAATTCACGAATACATTGATGCTGATTGTGCCGAAAATGTTATCGATAGAAAGAGTACATATGGATGCTGCTTTAGCCTTGGATCTGCCATGATATCTTGGATGAGTAGGAAACAAAAGTCTGTAGCTTTGAGAACAACTGAAGCAGAATACATTGTTGCTAGCATGGGTAGTTGTGAAGCAGTTTGGTTGAAAAAGCTCTCTGGAGAGCTACTTGAGCAGGTCTTGGATACTACAGTAATATACTGTGACAACAAGTGTGGGATCTGTTTAGCAGAAAATCCCGTGTTTCATGACAAGTCCAAGCATATTGAGATTCAATATTACTTCATTCGAGACATGATACAGAGAGGAGCTGTCAAGCTCCATCACATATCGACAAATGAACATATTGCTGACATTCTCACCAAGGCATTACCTAAAGGAATGTTTTTGGTCTTCAGAGGTAACTTGGATTGATGGATGTGGCTCCTTCGGATAAGGGGCAACGCTGATCAAGATCACTGAGCCAACTCTTTGCCCCCTGTTTGAGCTCCCAGGGTGAGAAATTGAGGGAAAAGGGCTCTTGGGGTTGAGAGAATTCTTGACAATAGGGCACCCCCTACTTGTTACCCATATGGTTGAGGGTTTTACTCCCTTGTTTGGTCTTTGTAGAGTATACCCAAGTTGGCATCATACCCACAAGCAGGGGTTGTTGGGAATTTTACTCGTTTGGCCAACGAGTTGAGGGTGTGCTTGGGGTGTACAACCCAAGACGATTATGATGCAGGGGTCCTACCACATGGCTTCTAAGAGTCATTGATAGGAAGATTGGTAGGCAATAGGATTTCGAGTTGAGGGTAAAGCTCCCCGTTGAAATGTCAGGTTGAGGGTAAAGCTCCCCGTTGAGATTCCAGGGTTGAGGGTTTACTCCCCTGTATGACGATTTATCCTATTGCTAGATAAGGTGGAAGCTATTGCTCGATTCTTCTTCTAGATCCGAGAAAGTTTCAACAGATAGAGTTGAGCAGAGACAAACTTGATAGGTTGATCAACTAACATATATTGAAAGGTGGAATTCTTCCTAGTTGAGAGGGAGTGTTAATTTTTGCAACTAAGGTCAAATTCTACATTGGACAACTCAGATGATCAAGATAATATGTGCATTAAATTCCTCTTTTCGAGAGGACCAAAAACAACCTAAAGATCACCTGATTCGGTTAAACAGAAATTAAGTTTTGAATTATTTTTATGATTGATTATACTGCTAACAAATTGGATGCATTGTTAATGAAAAGATAAATTGGGCTAAAGTAATTGATACAACATTGAACAATTTGAAATTTTAACAGAGCAACCCCTCTCCCTTAGATGATGCATATTGTAGCCATTACTCCAAATTCTTCTTTTATGATGATGCCTACAAAAAAATGACTTGCTCGTATATCTTCAGGCAAAAACATCTTTTGGATATTTTCTTCAAGGTGATGCTATCTTGATTCCTTACATCGATTATTGTAACAAATGGCTTCTTTAAAAGCTTGCATAGGGACGACATTCGAGCTGTGTAATAATTCAGGAAACCTTACCTACAATCAATAAGAGATGTTATGACATAATTCTTGACAGGTCAAGTTTGTAATGACTTGCATCTGAGCATCAGCCTTAAACATATATTTGTTAAGCCTAATAGTTATCAAGGTTTGAGATTGAGATCATATGTGACATCAATCCTTGATAATTTCTTCAAGGATCTTTATAATCAGATTAAGGAGCAAATTGTGATTTGACCAAGCATTTGGTCATTTCTTCAAACTGAGATAAAAAAGAAAGTAAAGTCTTTTACTTCATCAAGATTTCAGTGAGCCATGCTTGTCATGCATCTTCACTTTGTGATTGAACATTTTATTCCACAATTTGCAGGGATCAATGCTTTCTTGTCACCGAACCATTCCTTAGAGAATTAATTTGACAAGACATCAATAGGGTGTTATCAATATGTTCTTAATATCTTGATCAAGGTTTGTTAGAAAAGTTTTGCAACAAGTTCTAAATTAGGCCCTTTAGGAGAGTTTAGATTGCACAACAATATTACAGAGATCTCGCTTTGAACTTCTTTTAGGACTCTATCTCAACCACATAGGTAACTTGGACCTTACTTAGCAGTAAGTAAGATCCAACATAGAGATGACTCGATTCTTAACACATAGGTAACTCAGACCTCACCTCAGAGATGATTTTGGACTATTTCATAGAGATATCAACTCGGACTTCCACTGAGATAATAACTTGGGCTTCTATATGGAGATTATCACTCAGACTATCTCAGATGTAAAGGCTCGGACTTTTGGGCTTCTTATTGCTCAAACATCTTCTATACAGGGATGCAAATTCAGACCTCTTCACAAGTCTTTGAATTATGCTACAGAGATAAGCTTAGACTTCTTCCACTCATAAATGTAATGGAATTCTCAAGGTTGTTGGTTCATTACAAATCTCCATAATGCTTGCTCAAATATATATAAAAAGAGCAATTTGCTCTTCATCACAAAGAATATGCTACAAAAAACTTGCTCTTCATCATAGAATACCCCACAAAAAACTTGCTCTTCCTCATAGAGAATATGCTCCTCAGGGACTCAGATCTTGACACAAACTTACCATAGAGATAATTCGTTCGTGTATCCACTTTTTCCACCCTTGAGGTCATGTTCCTCGGTCTTCTTTCCAAATCTGAAGCCTTCTTTTCATCAAGACAAGTATGAGATTTGTTTTTTCTCTTCTTGTGGGGAAGACTCCTTGCCACAAGGGATCATTATGGTCATCAATCTTAATGAATGCAATGAATGATCTTAACCATTTATCTAGACATTTGGCCTTAGTCTTAGGTTGAGGTTAGTCCTCGACCTTCTTCTTCATGGATATCTTTCATCAATAAACAAGACTTTGATCCTTATACTGAGATTTGATTAGGTCTTCTAAAATTCATTTTTTTTTTGGTTTGAGATTAGATTCACCTTCTTTTTATACAAGGTCAAAAACTTTGGATTCTCTTCATGATCTGGATAGACCTTGTTTAGGGCACTCATTACATGGTACTTGGAAGCATCTTCAATACTACTCTTCAACCATAGCTTTGAGACCATGTTGATTTTCAGATAACTACTTCCAATGATACAATTTTTAACCTCTTAGTGCATTCAAATCATCAAGCAGTTACAGTTGATTTGTGTAGCTTGGGAGGTACTCCAAGCCCTAGGGTTCGGGGTTTGGAGGGCAAAGCACCCCAAGGGTCACTTGTGGGCTTGGAACCCAAGGTATGGTTTTGCACCCATTGGGATTTGGGTCAAAACCATGATGAATTTAAGCATGAGAAAATTTGAGGTGATAGAGCTTGGTGTGTCGATTCCAACGCTCCAAAGATCACTCAAATTAGAGCTCTAGAAACGAAGTTAGGAATTTTTGAAGTTGTTAATTAATTATGGACAATCAAGTCATGTAGGCTTGGTCCAAGAGACATGTCTCTTAAAATGAATTCTTAGAGCCCTCTTTATGTGTATAATAGTATATATAGAAGTGAACTGGAGGACTTATTCCTCATCCATTTGTGCAACAAACTCATGGAAGAGAGCTCGTTGGAGGTGAAGGAGAAGTTAACCAAGGGAGCTAGGGCAATTTTGTTGAGACTGCAGGAGATAGGCTAATACAGTGAGGAGCTAAGTCACCTGACACGGGGATTCGGGACACGTAGGATTCGAGATTCGTGGTGTCGGATTCGGACACGTTGACCCCCCGGAACATGACACGTAGGATTCGTTATATATTATTTTATTTA
>APFE030780154.1:4049-65279 GCA_000404065.3 Pinus taeda | reverse complement strand
GCAAAAGCGGGGAGCGAGAGCAAAAATGGGAGCGGGAGCGACATTTTCAAAAGCTCCTGGTTTGGGAGTGAATCCCGGAGGAGTTCGACAACCAATGTCACTAACATCAAGGTACATATAGGGATTGGTGCTCTTGATTAAATACGAGTTCCATACCCTAATACATGACAAAATTCAATGGAAACATTGCAATCCCACAATCCTAAAATCCTGAAAAACTGATAAGTTTGCTGGATTTTGAATGAAATCTAAAATTCTACTTTCTCCATATGAAATCCAATGAGACCGGAACCACTCTCAAACATCCTGAGTCATTTCATGGTAATGTTAAAAATTTAAGTAAAAGGATGAAAATGAAGATTAAGGAGAATGTCACTTTTACTTTAAGAATTTAACATTACCATGAATAGCATATCAATACTAGGGCCTAGACTTGATCATGAAGCTGCCAAAATGCTTGCCAAATGAAAATATGCGTGGCTGTAATGACCAAATGCGGCCTTTTCATACCCGCGCAGGTCACTTTTTGAGCCTAGCGAGTCCTGGAAAATAGGACACGATTCCCAAAATCGTGACACGTCGGATTCGACATGTCAGAAAAGGACACGACGTGTCATTGGTTTTGGACACGAATCTGGACAGAATCGCGTCGAACACGCTGGATTCGGGATTTGTGGGGCCTATAAGACGAATTCGGTTATCTAGGTGAGGAGGATAAGGCTGCGTGAGGCCTTCTAGGACTTGTTTGTGGGGCTATTTCCTCTAGCAAGGAGGCCTAGTAACTTCAAGAGCTACGCAGGTCTGTTTGGGCTGGAAAGAGGTGAGGAGAAGATTGTTTTGTGTTCGCTATAAGTGAAAGCCTGTTGCTTTGGTAGGCTGCATGCCTTACCAACCTAAAATAGGGGCAACGTGGGAGTTTTTGGGGTTGCAAAGTGCCCAGAACAATAGCCCACAATGAGACCATCTCTCCTTGCTAAGACTGCAACAATTTAAGGGCTGTTTCTGTGGGAATTTAATGGTTGTTGTAGCGTGGACAAAGCACTAACCAGGGATAGAAGGAACAACAGACTTGGAGAGCAGTGTTGGCGTGTGTTGGGTCACAGTTTGTTGACCGGCTTAGATCAAATTATCTAGCAGCTTGTGGGGGCCAATTTGGAGGCTTGATTGGGTGATCGAGAGCCTCCATAGGTGCAAATATTACAGTGAAGGATTGGGTGCCATTGATTTGGTGGAGGTTAGTGTGTTGTCTACCCAAAGTAGCCTTAGATAGGCTGTCTTGAAGTGATGAAGAGGAGCTGAAGGTTAGGTGAAGTTTGGTGCTGAAGTGCATCAGCTTGATGGACAAAGGTGACTGCTAGCCTGGCAGATTGGAGCTCGAGAATTAGGCCTACCCAGAGAGCAGATTGGATCAGCGCGTGTACATGCTACATAAGTGACGTGTAACTGCCCTGGAGTCTCGTTGTGTTGTCCTTTGAAGGACTAAGGGACAACTAGTGAGTAGTATGGAAGTGAAGGACCGACAGGACAAGGTACGACATCGAGTCCGTGGAACATGTATGTCATTGTATCTTGTATACCATAGACTATTGTATTATTCAAATTTGGTTTAATATAACAAAGATTGGGTTGTAAATTATTGTACAATATTTGTTAAAAATTGTGTATACTTG
Source organism: Pinus taeda (assembly GCA_000404065.3). Taxonomy (NCBI): domain Eukaryota; kingdom Viridiplantae; phylum Streptophyta; class Pinopsida; order Pinales; family Pinaceae; genus Pinus; species Pinus taeda. Next base: position 63,609 of record APFE030780154.1, on the reverse strand, counting down.
TTTACATGTGATTTACTGCTTTATATTTTTCAATGTGCAAAGTAGTTATGGTTGGGATTCTTGGTTTGGTAGCGTCAATGATTTTAAGATTCTAACCTAGACCCAAGATCGCAAAAATTCAACAGTTACACTTAAAAAAATTTCAACCGTTAAGATCGATAGAGCAATAGATCACAATGAGAAAATAAAATGAGACACCAAAATTTCAATGGGACAAAACCCCACATAGGAGAAAACTCGGTAATCTTTCCTTATGAGAGAATGTCCAAATCAACTAACTTGTACATCAAAGAATTCTAGTCAAAAGGTCAACATTGACCACATTCATGATTCAATGTCAAGTCAAACAGAGTCAAAGGAGAGAAAAAGTCACAGATTTACTCACTAGTAAAACTCTGATCAAGGGGTCCGAATTTTGGCTTGTAGCTTCTGGTCAAAGGGCCAAAATTCAATCCTATAATTCAACAAAGATGCTTAGTCAAACCACATTTGACCTGCGGTCAAACTTCAGTCAATACCTTAGAAACACCTCCAAACTTTGGTCAACAAAAAGTTAAACATGCTAGGAATATTTAGCCTCCAACTTCAGTGAATAGCTTGGTTAAAAAGCAGAGAGTAAAGCTAAGTCAACATTGGTCAACAAAAGTTAAAATCACTGGTCAACACAAAGAGTAAAGGTCTTCTTCTTTGCACGTGTGAGCATATCTCCTTGTAGAATAGGTCAAATGATGAGTTGATGTGATGATCAAATGAGGAGTCAATTTGCCAATATATAATAGTCTCATCAAGTGGGCTTTTGACCTTGGGTCAAACTCCCTCAAGTGGTTGGGCGACCTGTCTAGTTAAGGTCGACTTGGATAGCTAGAGATCAAATTAATTTCTCCTTTGAAAAGACTGACCACAACCACAGTTTTCCAACATTTATGGTCCTTAAATATTATAGAGTCTGGTGTGACACCGTTGGATTGCTTGATCTTTTCCTCATTATGTCATACCAACTTGATCTATAGTTGGGTTATAACACTAGTCAGGATACATCCAAACATGATAAGTAATGTCAATTTTATATTTTTTTTCAACAAATACACTCATCTCTATAAAGATATCTCTACTATTGGATAATAATATATAATATAAATTAGTGTGCCCTTTGCATCATCAGGGAGGCTTGCAAACAAACTTGTAGTTTGAAGTTTTCTCTATTACTATAATAAATCACCTTGTTGGCTCCTATGCGACTACTAGATTAACACAATACCCTGTTCCTTCTTAACTGCAACTTGTGTATTCACACATGCAAGTGATTACCCTATCATGGTTTCTTTGCTAGCCTCAATTAGACTAATTAATAACTATAGGATAGGGCAAGTACTTGGTTGTTGCCCCTAGATTATGTCTACAAATGTTGTCAAAGCAAAAGAGATGTTAATTAGGTCTCAGACATGGACAATAATAACCATGCTTTTTTAATTCTCACATGTGTGTTCCCTTGAATACCAAAGGGGGAATTTGAAGGTGAACTACTAGATCAAGGGCCTCTTGTTGCCACTACCATATAAATGGGTGGTCATATTCCTACTCAACTACAAAGTTACTAACGTATTAACATGTTACACATACAAGCCGTTATTGGATCATGGGCTCTTTGGTGGCTGATATCAGAATAAGGACTACTGAATTACAAGGTCTTCTCCGTGCCCAAATACCTCCCAGAACTGCCTCCAAACCTTGACCGATCCATACACCTTTAGTCTCAAACTTGCAAAAAGACTCTGCAGATGTGACCAAATTATAAATTAGAGGCTACCAATGGATTTGGAACATCCAAAAACCCCTAAACAACCTCTTTCTGAGCTCAATTTGGATAATAACTCAAAAAGTTATGAGCTTCCAAGCTCTCATGATAACCATCTTACATCTTCACCCTTCTGTCTATTGGTTCTACAAATCTCCCTCGAAAATCGCTAACAGAGCAACAATTTTGCTATCGGCCAGTGCATTTTGTTGGATGATTAATTTAACCTCAGACCCCTTAATCTGAAAATTGGCACTTGGTCGCATTAATCCCCATGAAACTCGGGGTTGGTGCCTATTTTCGCGCGCGCGCTATATGTTGGAGGGTGTGGTCATATATGGGCCATGTGGCCTGGGGCTGACCCCCTTTCCAGACGCCTAGGAGTTGGCCCCTCCTTGTAGCCTCCGCTGTGGTTATATGTTGGGGTTTGTAACTTGGGGCTGGGGTTGGGGTTGGGGCTAAGCCCTGGCCCTTGGTCTCGCCCCGTGGTTTCGTGGGTGCCATGGCCAGAGCTGGGGCTTAAGCCCCGGCCCAAACCCTAAACGAGTTTTGCGCCAATGTTAAATAGAATATGGGAGCCATATGTGGTAAGAAAGAAACATGGTGCGGTGCAGTGGTAAGGCTCCTCATTGTTTGGTCGGAGGTCTTGTGTTCGACCCTAGTGCGGTCCATTCGGCCCATAACAAATTTTAATGCATCCTCAGGAGGCCACGTGGTAGCCATCCATTGGCCCGCGTGGCTTCCATCCATTGGACTACGAAACCACAACCACAACCAATCAAAACAGCGGGATTTGACCAATCTAGAGAGGACAAGTGGTAGCCTGCCATTGGCCCACATTGTACAGTCAACCTGTCCAGTCACTTCACCTAGTTAATGTACCTGCAAAATTTTTGCATGTTCGAGAAAACGATCAGAACGTGATATCGGCAGCATATGATATTGGTTTTGAGCGATTCAAGTTGCGTTGGATTTAGATCGGGGAGCTCTTTGATTTGCCACTGGTGTCAAGAAGTTCTGGGCACCTTCATTTTTGAGTTTACAAATGCTTTTCAAGCAATGTAGGTGTTGGGAAGCTTGCAGGCACAGACATCTATAACCATGTTCTTCTCACAACATGGGTGCTCCCCTCAATGCTAATGTGCGAATATGAAGATCAAGGGCTTCTTGTTGGTCTAGATTAAATGGGAGGCCCCATCTCTACACAACATTTGTAACTTGTCTGTTAGGACATGCATTCTTTTATTGGATCATAGACTTTTTGCTAGATTGTTGCCTCTAGGTCACGTTTACAAAGTATGTGAAGGCAAAAGACTTATTAGGAAGGTCTCATGTGGTGTAGATGATAATAGCTGTGATCTTCTCTCAGCATGTATGCTCTGCTAAATGCCAAAGGGTATATCTGAATATGAGGAACATATTCCCCTTTCCTGTTAATAATATCAGCAGGTACCATGGGCTAGGTGGTCTTGGGGATGGAAGAGTTAAGACATCTGCCATGACAATTCAAACATGCTTGACTGCAGTAGAGGTGGCAATTATTTCCATCAATTGGAGTCATCCCAAGGTGAGGCATGGATTATGAAGCTATTTTCTAATCAGTTCAATGAGGATTGGCAAGCATACTCTCTCACAAGTGTTGCAAATGAATTAATTAACCGATCTGCACTTGTTAGCTGGGATGTTTTAACTTTTACTTATATGTAATTGCTAGCTACCACATTATTTACCAGATAAAAGTTTTGAAGTTTATTTTGAACCTGGTGGATCAATGTCAATTCAAATTTAAAACCCATCATTGACCTCGTGTGATGCTAGATGCTTGATGTAACTGCCCAATATGGCTTAAGTGACTGCACAATCTTTGATTAAGTGGAGAAGGAAAATTGGAGAATCTAACTTTTAACTGCTTATTAAAAAATGAAATGATTATAACTGTTTTAGAACTTGTTATAATTTTTGATAGTAATTTACTAATTTGTGAATGCAGGATGGTAAAATTGAAGCTGAAGTCAAGCTTACAGGGATTCTCAGTTTAGGTGCTCTACAACATGGAGAGTCAAGGAAGTATGGTACAATGATTGCTCCTGGATTATATGCACCTGTGCACCAACACTTTTTTGTTGCTCGAATGGATATGGCTGTAGATTGCAAGCCTGGTGAACCAGTGAACCAGGTGGGATGCTCTCCGTGCATTGAATTTAGTTTAATTCTATTAAAGGACAGTAGGGTCTTATTTATGGCATTCACTTCAGAGAAATTACAGTGCAGTATCCAATATATTTTATCATCTAAAACCTTTTGTGTTTTTTTGAGTTTGTGTTTGACATGACAATTACTTTATTACATTTAGTCAATTTCTTAAAAAATTGTTTTCCATGACGTTGGATGGTGAATTGTTTTATTCAACTTTGCGAGATTTCTTAATTTATTTGAAGAGTTATTGTAGGTTGTGGAGTTAAATGTGAAAGTTGAAGAACCTGGACCCAATAATATCCACAGCAATGCATTTTATGCCGAGGAACAAGTGCTACGAACTGAATCGCAGGCTCAGCGTGACTGTAATCCACTGTCTGCTCGGCACTGGATTGTGAGTTCTCATTTTCCTTTTCTCTCTGTAGAATCCAATCTATTTTGTTGAAATAGCATTTAGCATTTGTAGGATGTATGCTAACTAAAGTCTTTAATCCCTTTTGCTGGAACTGCTGTTGCAGAACATCCACTGATATAATATTTTTGTAGTAATGTCAATAATTATGCAATTACGTTTCTTGGAGTAACTGAAGATCAAATAATTATGTATAGTCTCTCCTATAGGATGCTATAAATTTTTCATTGAAGTTTCCTAAATACTGGAATTGATCTGCAATTGACATAATCATTCTTTGAGCTTTCATTTTCATGTGAAAATGTTGATTATTGTTGATGACCCGTCTCATGTAATCTTTCCTTGTCTGAACTTAATCATTAGCACTTGCTCAATGCTATCTATATGCAAGATCATTTGGCATTTGCAGAATATATGCTAAATGAAGTCTTAATTCCCTTTTGCTGCAACTGCTGTTGCAGAACATTCACTGATTTAATATTTTTGTATAATGTCAATAATTACACAGTTATGTATTGTCTCTTTTATAGGATGCAATAAATTTTTCTTTGAAGTTTCTTAAATACTGGAATTGATCTGCAATTGACATAATGATTCTTTGAGGCTTCATTTTCATGTGAAACATTATATTACTGATGATGACCTTTCTCATTTAATCTCTCTTTGTACAAACTTAATATTAATTAACACTTTCTCAGTGCTATCTATGATCTAATTTTATCTGTCTGTAGGCTTTGTATTGCATGGACAGCTGTGTTATTGGTCCCTGCTAACAAGGAGTTAGTATGATTGAGGACTACATGATACATTTTGATCATTTGGTCCCATGTCTCTGTTTCTTTTGAGCTTAGATCAGGAATAGAGACATGCAAGATGAATGCATCCATGTCATAGCCGATTGAATACAAGGCTTATTTTAATGGGACTCCTGCATAAACGCATTTGTGGTATTGTTTAGTATTAGAATATCTTCTAATTTGTTTGCAGTTTATGGATCTAATAATTAAGATGTAAGCTTTAGAATTATTGACTTCAGATATTCTACATGAAACCATCTTGTCAGGGATTTCTAGAAATATTATTTTTTTTCTTACGATAACAAGAATGCATTGTGCATTGTATGAGATTGATATTATATAATGTGTGATTGTGGAAGTGCCAGTTGCAGGTAATCTGTCAATTACACTTTTAGGGCTATTAAATTTGTTTCAACTGTAAGATGAATTTATATTTTGTTAATAGAAAATAGCTAATTGTTTAGTATTATCATTTACAGGTCCGGAATACAAGGACTGTAAACAGAACAGGGCAGTTAACAGGCTACAAACTAGTCCCAGGCTCAAATTGCTTGCCGTTGGCAGGGTCTGAAGCTATGTTTCTTAGGCGAGCTGCCTTCTTACAGCATAACCTTTGGGTAACTCAATATCATAAAGATGAACAATATCCAGGAGGTGAATTTCCTAATCAAAATCCTCGTGTTGGAGAAGGATTGCCTACTTGGGTGAAGCAAAATCGAAACCTTGAGGAGGCTGATATCGTTCTATGGTTAGTCATTGTTCCCATCCTTCACATCTTTATCATGATGAGATACTTTTATATTCTGCGGTTGTGTTTTATGTTCGACTTTTGGTTTCACAATCTTAATTTTTGAACCAGTTTCTTGGCCATATCTCCTGGCATCATACTGATGTGAAGTGAGGTTTCCTTTGGTTACCTTCTGGAGTTTTTGAAGTTTATTGACCATTATTGTGCCAGCTTCCTGCGTGCATGATTACTAAGTTGTATTCTTTATAAGAACATTTTTTTCGCAAATTCAAAATGCAGTAGATTGGGCCTTTGGAATGCATTTGCATTAAATGGATGTGCTTTAAAATAGTTTTTTATTGAGATGATTCATCTTTTACATAAGAGTGATCTGTAACGTTTGCACAGCAGTTTGTTTATTTTCTAGTGAAAAGGCTTGTAATACTGTTGGTTTTGAATTTTGGAGCCACATAACAGTGGAGAAGACACTGATTTGCTTTTCTGATATATTGAGATTGTCAATATGTTATATATAGCTCAATGGAGATCTAGTATCTTTTCTTTTCAGATTGTGTGAACTTGTCATGTATGGTTTAGTAATGCTTTCTGATGTCTTCCAGTGGGAAGGAATGATTGGGGATGGAGGTTTCCTTTCTCTCATCTATATATAGGAAGCGCCATAAATAGTAATTGCGCCAAGAGGCGCTCTCCAACCCGGTATGATAGAGTTGTTATAATGTTTTAACATTTTGAATCATTCAAAATAAAACAAAATAAAATAAAATTAAAAATAAATAAATAAAAAAACATCAAATTCTTCAACCCATGGTTTTTCCTATGGTAGTCTTAACCCATGGTTTTTTCCATGGTATTCTTAACCCATGGTTTTTTCTCATGGTATTCTTCTCTAATGTGGCCTATTTAAAAGCTAATAATTAAACCATCCTAGATCCATCTTAAATGTGGATCTACCAAGCGCTGAGAGGGATCAAATCTTTCTCTTGAGGTGCAAACCTATTTTAGAGTGAAAAGAGAATTGATCCGTCTCAACACTCGGTAGATCCAGAGTTAAGATGGATCTAGGCTGGTCTGATGTTAGTGAGGTGAGAAGCAATGCTGCAAATATTTATTATTTGGTCAATAAATATTGTATCATTGAGGGTCTGAAAGAAAATGATTGATTCCTTTCTCTTGTCTTTATAAAAGAAGCATCATAAATATTAATTTGGAGTCAATGTAATATCAGGAGGAACATATCGATGAGCTTGAAAAAATATGAAATATACATTTGTGACAATCCCAATTGCTGAACCTCATTTTGCAATGTAAATATTTTTCATAAAGGAATTATGGGTTGAGTTATGGGATGCAGATTCTAGGGACTGGGGAGGCTGGTTGTCTGGGATGGTGTAATTTCCTTGAGGTAGGGAAATCTAAATTGTTGGGTCAACCATTGAAGGCTGGTTATTGATTGCCTTAATTGATTGGGTCTTGAACTTAATGAGACTGCAAGAAGGTACTCCAAAACCATACTCTCTTGGAAAATAATGAAAGCGAGAAAGAACACAACAACAAATGAAGTTGACCTATGCTATTAAGGAGCTATGCCCCGAGCACACAAGGAGGGAATGGGTTGTTGAATCGCATTAACCAACTAATCACAAGGGAAGACTTGGCTCGCTTGTCATTGGACGACAAGATTTGTTGGCAGTGTCCTCTGTCAGAGGCTATGTAGAGGAGAAGCTGACTCGAATAGTCAAAGGAGAGAACCCCTTTGGACGAAAACATGGAGAAAACAAGCAGGAGACAATCGAACAAAGAGGGAGCACACACTTAGGAGCGTCGTGGACCAAAAGAACATTGGAACATAGAGAAGAGGATTGGGGAAAAGAAGAAGGCAGTGAGTAAGAGAAACATCACGTTGGCAGGAGAAGCCAAGGAGGAAATCACTTCTAGCTGGGGAAGAAATTGCCTCCGAGTCCCCACAGGCTGGAGGGTTGAGATGGTGTTTCTCAGGAAAATTTCTGGAGTGTTTCTGAATGGATTTCTTGTTGTATGTTTGATTTGTTGTGGTTATAGATTCCCCAAGTTGGGTGGAACCATGGTGCTGAGTTTTGCAGGGTGGAGACAGTGAGTCTCTGGATTTCCTGTGCCTTGTTAAATTACATCTCAGTGGAAGGGTGGAGACAATGAGCTGGATTCCTTGTGCTTGGTTAGTTACATCTCAGTGGGAGGGTGGAGACAGTGAGTCTGGATTCCTTGAGCATCATTGACTACCACTCAGTTGGAGGGTGGAGGCGAAAGAATCTTTGGAGTCCCGGGAGTAACTAGAGTTGGTGTTTTAAGTCTTGAGTAATAAACACCTCAATCTCTGGAATTTGGCTCGGGGGTGATAGCTACAAGAGAGAATTGGTTGCAACGATCTACAGTTAGGTGGGGAGTCCTAGTGCCAGACTCAGTTGCCCAAAGATTCAACGATAAATGTTTCTTAAGTATGTTTTCTGATAGTGAATGTGTAAATATGTTTCTGGGTTGAAATGATGTTGTGTAATACATCGTTGCCTTACTAGTAATGCACAATTGACTATCATATTGTGCAAAGTATAAAAGGCATTGGAATAACCCATAAGAAGCTTGATTTTGATTATAGTAATATTTAGAAGAGAACTACTTCTTGTTACAACATGATGGTTACATTGATGATAACTTGCATTGACATGCCTAATGTTATAATGTGATAATGCTGAGGATTTTCCTCCTTCCTTTTCCCTTTAATCTGTGATCTCATGTGAGGGACCTATTTGAGCCTTCATTGGTGCACATCCTAGTGTTACTTAGGATTTGGTTCTATATAACTGTAAGTTGTGTTGTGGAGGTTTGTTATAGTCTTGCGCTGGATGTGGGTGTCACTCTGTCTGTGGTAATCATCCTTGAGTTCATGCTAATAGCCAAGGTGCCTATTACAATCACTGCTTCTTGGTCCATCACACATGTAGTGCCCAGGTAGGTGCATACAGTTTCTTGTGTGTTTGCTGTAGACTCTGGGTTGTACTGTGGTGTGTGGTGTGAGTATTGTAGATCTCTCAAGAGTCAGCAAGCTTATATCTGGAGGTAGCTGACAACCATCAGTGCAACTATGTTTGGAATTCCCTGCCCCTAAAGAGAGAGGGATCATAAGTTCGCAATCTCATCTATTATGTGCCCATCCATAAGGCTTTTGCTTGAAATTAGGCTTAAGGGAGGGAATCACTATTCTTTTGAGGAGTGATGATCTCATTGTGGCCTTTTATGCACCATATGCTTCATGGTAACTATTGTAAGCTTGCAACACTTATTTGGTCCTTGATTGAGACCTGTAGATCTCTATGCTGAGATCTGTCAGATCTAGGTAAAATATTGGAGATTTTAGGAACTGAAGATCCTTGAGGGACTGGATAGGCAAGTCCTGTATTTGGAGGTAGCTGACAACCATCAGTGCAACAATGTTTGGAATTCCCTGCCCCTAAAGAGAGAGGGATCGTAAGTTCGCAATCTCATCTATTATGTGCCCATCCATAAGGCTTTTGCTTGAAATTAGGCTTAAGGGATGGAATCACTGTTCTTTTGAGGAGTGATGATCTCATTGTGGCCTTTTATGCACCATATGCTTCATGGTGACTATTGTAAGCTTGCAACACTTATTTGGTCCTTGAATGAGACTTGCAGATCTCTATGCTGAGATTTGTCAGATCTAGGTGAAATACTGGAGATTTTAGGAACTGAAGATCCTCGAGGGACTGGATAGGCAAGTCTTTGTTTTGAATGGACGAGTCCCTATTCAGTGTTCTTTGCTATAGAAACAGTGAACTTGAAGAGAGTAACTTTGACGTAAGCTTAGGAGGGATAGTACTAGTGGGTGCCTTAGCGAACTCCATTGGCCACAGTGGAACTTTGGTGAGAGTCCTAAGTGTTTGTAGAACCACTGCATCTAGGCCATGATAGAACTCCTTTGTGAATGGCGCATAGTGTTGGAAGGGAGAAAAACCCTTATGAAAACTATGAGATGCAAGGCTGTACAAGGTTCTCATGGCCTGCTATGACTGACGCTGTTGCAACTTAGGCACATGCTTAACCTAATAGCCTCAACCAATTAAACTTATCTGTATGGCTTGACAGGAAGTCTCGACGTGGAAGAGACGGGTTGAAGGTCTGATTATGCATATCACTAAAAAGACAAGTGGAAGGATGTCGCACATAGGAAACTAGAATCCTGCAAGGATCTATACCAGAGACTATTTACTAGAGGAAACCACAAGGGCATAGTAGAAGTTATAGCTGGGGAACATGCTGGGAGTTATCACTGGGGTAGGGAAGAGTAGTTTTCGCTAGGGTAAGCGGCGGGAATTATAGCTAGGGAACACGCTGGGAGTAATAATTGAGGAACACACTAGAAGTTATAACCAGGGAACATGCCAGGAGTTATCGATAGGGTGTGCATCGAGATTTTTTGCCAGGGTAGGTACCGAGGGTTTTTGCCAAGGTGCGCACCTAGATTTTTAGCTAGGAGTACACACTAGAAGTTATAACCAGGGAACATGCCAGGAGTTATCGACAGGGTGGGCATCGAGAGTTTTTGCCAGGGTAGGTACCGAGGGTTTTTGCCAAGGTGCACACCTAGATTTTTAGCCAGGAGTACTTCCCATGATTCCCAAACCAATTGTGTGACATCATGGTGTATCCAGTGACTTCCCATGATTCTCTAAGCTCCTTCAATTTGTGAGCATGGTTGAACTTTTTTCCTTCTGGACGATAAGCCCTTTCAACTGGTCGTAGGTAGGGGCATTGTACCTCAAGGCAACAAGAACAATGTCAAGCATTGATTGGTGGATTAGGTTGTACTTGGCAAGATTGAAGGAATGTCAATCCATTGAAAACATCTATTTGCAATCTTGTTTACTTCTTGCTTCACCTTTTTTCAATCATTGACCTAATGGAAGCTTGTGCCCCAGTAATCATTCTCATAACAAAGAACTTGTGCTTGTTGAGAGCATATTGAAATGGGAGGTCAAGGAGAGACTCTCACTTCTCCTTGTTTCCGATAAGTTTTATTTTCAGAGGTTCTTACAACTTTGCCAACAACTACAAGTTGCAAAGCTTCACTCTTCCTTTTTTCTACCTTCTCTCTTTATTGACAATGACAAAATTTTTTGAGGTTGTTTTTTCACATATTTTGCTATTTCACTCACCATATTCCCATAATGAGTCCAAAGACTTAGACATTTTCATAGGGCTTTGATTAAGCCTAGGGATTAAAAGGAAATCATAAATCAACACGAAATAATGTTGTTCATAAATGGGAAGACCTATATAAATGTTAAATTTCTCATTAGAGATTGGTAAGAAGAGGCCTTTGTAATGGGCATGGCACTTCCTATATTAAATCTTGTTATATATTCATTAGGAAAACAGAAAAGATAGATGGAAATCAATCCCTACTCCAAAATAAATCGACTAATGGCGACGACAATATTCAATTTCTTCTTAGCTTGATGGAAGATTGCGAATAACTCCTTTGTTCTCAAACCCTTGCTTTTGCTTCATAAGCAAACACCAAAGAATGCTGCAACTAAAAATTTAGACCTACATAAATGTTAAATCTCCCATTAGAAATTGGAAAGAAGTGGTCATTCTATGGGCATGTGTAAATTCTATCTTAAATCTTGAAGCAAAAGCAAAACATAGCTTAAACCATTATATATCTTCTAGGAAAAGGGAAATGGTAGATGAGAATCCATCCCTACTCCACAATAAATCCACTAATGGCAATAATATCACTCAATTTTTCCTTAGCTTGATGTAAGAATCGTGAATAACTCCTTTTCTCTTAGGCCCTTGCTTTTGCTTTTCAAAATGAGTGAAAAAACAACAAAAATGGTCTTTATAACCTTCTTGTCATGACTATGGAGATACTGCATCAACTTGCTATATAGTAGAGACATGTGATGTATTCAAAATATTGTGAAATATACAAACTTGTTAAAATATTGTGATAATATTGATGAGGTCAAGTAATTGTAATATATCATTGATGTATGCAATCTTGGTGAAAAGTGAAGAACTTGCAGAGAAAATGAGAGAAGATTTAGAAAAGGGCTTTTAGTAATTTATTTGAATGTTTATAGGAAAGATATGGAGCTTCATTTGTAGGTTAACTTCTTATGTGACTTTATAATCAGTTACAAATATAGAATTTGTTAATTTCGTTGACTTCATAGTGTGTAAGATACTAGCTTACAAGGTTCCATCTCATACTTCTTGTCTCAAAAGATCTAGAGAAATCCATAGAAGTCCTTTTTTGAATTTTTTTGAATCTTCCAATGTGTTCTTAGAGTAAACATGCTCACATTTATTTAGAATTGATAAGCATGTATATGGATTTCTACATTGATTTTAAATGGAAATTCTAATAAATGATTAGAACCTCTTGATTGCTTGTTGAATTTGAATAGGAATGGTTTGGTGCTCTTTGGGTGCCTTCCATATTTTCCTTTTGAGTTATGTTCCTTTTGTCTTAAAAGTTAAGACACTTGAGAGCCTTGAAGTGGAATTTGCACCAAATTTTTAAATACCATTGAGCCTATACTTTCAAACGAGATTTTGGGTTGTTTGTTGCTTGGGGAAGTTCCAAGTATTATTTGTGATTTTGCTTCAATTCGAAGGTCTTGATTTGGCTTCATATGAATGTTATAGGTTTGTGTGGTTTCAAGTTCAAAGTGTTGGTGACCAATTTTTTGATTTATACCTATAAAACAAAATATCTTGTTGCTCCTCTTTCTTTGGATACTATTCTTTTGAGTGATTTCTGATTAACCCTAGGAATATGAAATTATGAATAGCTTGTTCGTCTTTAGGGTCATTCTTTTGGGTTATGTTGTAGGAAATGACTCCCAAACTAGTGTACTCATATTGGAAACAATTGGAAACAGTGAAACATGACCATATTGTATGATGTTTCATGATTTAGAAATGTTGTCTGGTATGATTGACAACGTTCCAATGGCATTTTAGCAGATTTTGATAGCATTTCGATGCAAATCCACCTCCTTTTTGTGGTTTTTTTTGCTCAAGTGCCCAAGATGGGCACAAGGTTCTTCTATGACAAAAAAAACTTAATCTACCACAAAAAGTTATCTCTAATCACTTCTCAAACTAATTAACTCAATTTTACATATTTCAAAAAGAAATTATTAGAATTCTTTATAAACCTTAACATAATCCTTTTTATCCCCGGATGCGGGTGTTTCAATGGCACTTTAGGTGGATGGGACAGGGGTGGCGCAGGGTCGACCAACACCTGCCAACCCCAAACCACATGGCCAGTGGTATGAAAGGCTTCATGCGGTCACAAAAGCCATCACATGGCCTCAAGCGATGGGAACCTAGACGGAACAGGCGAGTGGAGGACAAAATGATCGCCACCGCTTGCGTTTGGGATAGTTGGCCTTCGGCTGCATAGAATGCAGCAGTTATGGTAGAGGATAGCCGAGGCGCGGAGATTTTTGATAAAATCCGAGACAGCAATGACAATTACAGAGGGCGTTCCAAGCACTGCTGGTTGGAAGACGGTGGGTTCTGGGAGAGGGTTGAGCTCCGTCGTGTTGCTGCGACGCGCCACCTCTGGTTGGAAGAGGGGGGGTTCTGGGAGAGGGTCAAGCTCCGTCGTGTTGCTGTAGCGCGCCCCTCTGTTCGCTCACGCTCTCCTCTATTTACGCCTGCGCGTTCGCTCATTCACCTGCTCCATCATGGTAAGGCATAGGCTCATCAGCAGAAGGGGAGGCTCGAGAGGGGGAAGCGCTTGTCAACAAGCCAGAAGGCGCAGCTCCTCGAGCTCTCCCTCCTCCACAGCAGTTAATCCCCATTATCTTAACACGAGAAGTGGGCGTGGGCGACTTCGCTTGGCTCCCTTCCCCCTGCCAAGGCGGCCGTCCCCCCACACCTCGCTCTTCCACTTCAGGAGCACGTTGAACAAACCAATCATCACGACTACCATATCCATCTTGTTTACAGAGGAAGAGGCTCAGGGCAATCAGGGCCTCTGCTCGGGAAGCGCTTCCTTCAGGGCAAAGCCTAGTCAGCTTGGAACTCGACAGAACCCGTGCGCTGCCATGGAACCTGAGACAGAGGGGAAACATCAGAGGCCAGGGAAGGAGGTCGCGCAGAATAAGGAAGAGGAACCAAAGACTCGACAGGCCTCGCCAAGCAAGGCGATGCAAACTTAGGACAAGGAGGACACGTGGCGGGAGGAAGGAACTGGGGTGCCAAACCCGTTGGACAACTGTGAAGATTGGGGTTGCCCGATTGAGGAAGAGCCGGCCACGGAGCTCGTCGTGCCCAATGCTAGGTGGCAGTTCTTTTAAGTTCTGGTTCTTTTTGTTTTTTTTTTCCATGTAGGCACATCCAGCTGGATGTTATGCCGGATTTTGTTGACTTGTATGCTTGGTTTGGAAACAATATGGACTCTATGTCTTCTGGCATTTTTTGGATCCCTCTAGACTGGTTTCCCCTCTATTGGGGCAGTCTCAAAACCAGTGTTTTGTAATGCTAAGCTTGTCTGTCCCCTCTGACAGTAAGCGCACTCTTTGTAAATAGCTTTTTCTTATAATAGATTAATCATACTTAGCAAAAAAAAAACATAATCCTTTTTATCAAAAAACAACACTCGTTCACTCATTTTTCGCACATTCTTTAGCAAGAAGAGCTTCCTATAACAACAACAAGTTTTTTACTTGTGTTTTAGAGCATTGGGAGCAGGCTTTGGTGCATTTGGAACAAGAGGATAGTTGTGGGCAGCAAGAAGAAGGGGGTGGACAATTAGGTCGGGAAATCAGAGACTAGAAGAATCAACAACTAGAGGAATCGACAACTAGGTCGGGCTCGTACTGGCGTGACACGTGGTTGATTCTGACTACTACCACTATAATCATTAGGTGCTCATGATTGTACCTATTGTGGACACAACTAAATTGGGGTTTGATCTAATGACCTTTACACACGGAGTGCGTTAATAGTACACCATGTCACTCACTAGTCTACACCTCGTTGGGCTATCTTGTTCTTTATTTCAACATGTAACACTGCTTTTCACATTGTTGGGACCTAGTGTGGTTGATAATGTTGTTACAAATTGGGTTTGTCTCTATAAACATTTTTTATGTGCCTCACTTTTCATTGTTAACCATGCTCTAGGCTCTAGCCCCCTCTTTTATGGAATTCAATTAGTGACATTGACTTCCCCTTTATTTTGTGGCAAAGTTTGTTGACATCTACCAACAACATTTCCTTATTACTTGTTAAATAGAATTAACTCTTATTATAGGTCTCTTTATTAAGAGTCCCCATTGCCCTATTTGCTTCTGTGTGGACATTAATTAAACTTCAACTTCTCACCTTCTCCACCTCCCCCTTACTTGAGGCCTTTAAATGCTTACAATATTGACATTCATTTTATGACTCTTATTTCCATTGATTTTGCTCGACTTACCTAGATCTTTCTCACTCTTATTCCCTCCCCATTGCTGTTGCTACATGTGACTTCTATTTTGCCTTTAAATGCTTACAATATTGACATTCATTTTATGACTCTCTTGTTTCCATTGATTTTGCTTGCCTTCACTAGATCTTTCGCACTCTTATTCACTCCCCATTGCTATTGCTACATATGACTTCTATTTTTCCTTGAGGAAACTGCCCATAAACTTTGATCCTTATTCTATCCACTCCTTGAAAGTCGTGTGCTTGTTGGATCTTGTGCACAAATATCTTTGTTTTGCGATCTTCCATAACATATCCTTTGTTTCTCCTACATGTAGGAAGTACTAGTGCCTTCTACAACATGAGAACTGGAAGTCTTCCTTTACACTAAAAAGCATATCTTCATTTTCAAGAAAGGTTCATCTGGAGGCATACCCTCTTAAAGAAGGCTTCATCTAGAGGCATTTCCTATTGAAGAAAGCCTTCCCCTTCGGATGTTGATTTCCAAACTTAGGTGTTTCTCATGCCACCTTGCTTTATTAGATTATGAGTCAATGGCTAACGATTGTTTGCTCTCTTCTATTTAACTTAGATGTGTCTAATCTCTAGAGAGACATTTAAAAATTAAACATTTGCAAACCTTGTGATTGTGAGGAGTTTCAGGTCAAGTTCCTTCATGGAGTTAATTTTCTTTCCCTTCCTATTGCAGATCTCTTTAATGATGTGGTTTGTTCTAGTTTTCCTTCTTCTAGAGAAAAACATATTCATTGTATTTATAAGCCAAGGGGTTGAACTAATCCAAATAATTACAAGACTATTATAATAGGGTACACTTTTGCCAAGTGATATGCCATTGTTCTTGACATTGTTGTATGAGAGCAATGGGAAATAATATATTTCGAACCAAAGGTAAATTGGGTAAATTGGGCTCAAAGAAGGAATGCTACTCTGCTGTTCATGTATTTACATTGTGAGCTATATCAAAGAGAGTTTAGAAAATAATTTGATTCTTTGCCCACCTCTTCTTTAAGAGGTTATGCCACATTGGGTATCCAAACTGATCATTATTGCTATCATGAGGCTTTATGTGACATTTGTGGGTGATTTCTATAATGCATATGGCCTTTTTAACTATCGTAGGACCAAACATTGTAGTCAAATAGGTTGTCTTGCTTGACTAGTTCTTTAGAGAGAGTATAGTTCTTGGTGATGGATGTATCTTACACCATGTTTTGATCTCACTGCTTCTCCTTGTTGATGACATGGTCCTCCTAGCCACCTTTTATTTTATGGTTTGTAGGGGTAGTTGGATGCTTTAGCCCACTTTTGTGATCATTGCCAAGTTGTGGTTAATTATAGCAAGACCAAAGTTATGATCTTCAATGCAACTAAGGATGCTTTATTTTGACCTGAATTTTTTCTTCAAGGGAGAGTCGGGTATGATCCCTACAACTTACACTCATCTCTAGGCATACAAGTTCTTGAGATTTGTGTTCCAATCTGGTATTTTTAAGGGATATGCATCCTTATTTGTGCTCAAGTTGATGTCATTAGATCCATCTTCAAGACACCCCTTTCAGATTGTATGATTTTCTCATTGTTAGTAGGCTTAGGTTATCTATAGTTTGGAGGTTTAGGGGTCTAACATGCTCATTGTCTGACTTCCTTACATACACCATCACTGGATGCATGCTCTTCGTATTCCCCTGGGCTGGTTCAGAGTGGGTTCACATCGACTTCGGGTGGATGCGGATTAGCCTAGCGGATTCTAGTGGATTAGCGTAGCCCAGTGAATTAGATTAGCCCAGTGGATTTCATCTAATGGGATCAGCGGGGTATCCAAGCGGACCAAGCTCTGGCATCACAACGTGGATTGTGCATCCATCAACTGCATTAACTAGCGGGGCTATCAACAAAGATCTACAACGATGATGGTATCTCTCCCGGGTATCGGCTAGCGGTAATCAACACCTCCATCCTGTGACTGATGGGGACTATAAGCATCCTGTATATGCGCTTCCCTGTGGCAACCGACTGTGAATGACTGGTGGGGGAGGGCTATTGGCTATTGGCAATAACTTGAAAGCCTTGTGCATTGATGGAAAACATCTTTCGAGATGGGTGGTCCACCGGGCGAATGAAAGCCCTCCAACTCTAACTCTTACTAGAAATAGAAAACTCTACCTAGAACTCGACGAAGGAAATCGAACCTCTCGAACCTATACCCTCGACCCTGATTTGGCTCATGCATGGGATGTTCAAACCATTAAGCTCTAATACAAGTCAAGTTTGGAATTCCTCACAACCTTCTTGCAAGCACCTTTTGGATTATTTATTATCTTCATAAACTTTGACCTATTGGCAACTTGGCCTTGGGATGGTAGAGACATAGTCTTAGAACTCGGACTTGGACTGTGAACTGGCCAAGGGTCAACTCCGACTTGGTATCGACTCGGACTAGTTCATTACAATGACTCGGTCTTTGTAAAATGTACATTAAATATTTCATTTTAATGAAAAATAATATTTTTAAAGATTTTCATCTATGTTTCCAAACTCAAAGCATTAGAATAATAGAGAGAAGACAACACTTGATCAAAGCATGCTCATGAATATATCTATTGTATCAAAATGGCACCGAGTGCACTGTCGAATACATGTAATATATAGAGATGAGAACAAAAACACATAACCACTGCTGCTCCAAAAACGAACTCCAACTCTAACATGAAGCTTGTCGATTTGGCTCATGCATGGGAAGTTCAAACCATTAAGCTCTAATACAAGTCAAGTTTGGAATTCCTCACACCCTTCTTGCAAGCACCTTTTGGATTATTTATTATCTTCATGAACATTGATCTATTGGTGACTTGGCCTTGGGATGGTAGAGATATCTGCTCATTGCTTATTTGAAGTTCAAACCATTATTCTTCAATGTAAGTCACGTTTTGAATTCACCACCCCTTCTTGCAAGAATCTTTCGGAATATTTATTATTTTCATAACTTTAATCTATTGGTGACTCGACCTTGGGATGGTTGAGATATGCTTACTTGGCCCTTTGGTTGTTTGAGGAGGCTGGTGTCTTATGTGGATGAGACAATGTTGGTGTTATGAAGCCTTTCTATTCCTACACTTATGAGTATGTCCATTAACCATCTACCCCCTTTTCAAATAGTCTTGTCTCCTTAAAGTAGTGATTAATAGGGTAAAAACAGGAAGATATTTATCGGTAGCATACCTAGTTGACTTCTTTGTCAACCTCTTAGACCCAAGCATAGTATTCTATGTGGAGCATTTCTTACATTACTGATGGCCATACTATCTATCACAAAATTGGTAATATGGTAGCTTAGGATGATCCTACTTGACTAGTTGAGAGCATACTGTCATCAATTGTGAGTTGAGAGATGAGACTTACAGGGAGACATAACTTGTAAACTATGTTCCTTGCAAGAGGATGAGGAACACTTATTGTGTTTCTATAGAATCAAGGCATTCCCTCTCTGCCCTATCCTATTATCTCTACCAGATATGCCTTTTTTGTTTCTTAGACAGTTAGTTGCCTTTAAATGCCAAGGTTTGTGTTGCTTCTCTAGGTCTTTCAGATTGATCACTTCTTTTGACCAATCTTGGCTTGTGGGCTTGTTAAACTCATGTAGGTATTGGAGATGTTGGCATGGAAAATAATAGATGAGTCAGATAGTGGACCATTACTTCAACTGCATCACAACTGGTTTGTCATGTTAGTTCTACAATTTGGCACACTGCTTTATCTCATGCCCAACATCGCTTTCATCATGACAGATAACTGAATATTTCTCCTCTTTTAGAAGTTTGATGACCATGGATGCCAGGAAATTTTGTGCAGAGTTCTCTATTGTCTCCTTTAGCCCAACTGACTTTAGGTGCAGGGCACTCTCCAGATCACATTATGACTTTGGTGTCTATAGAAGGATTGACTGGTCATACCGGCCCCTCTGGTTCAACACTGACTAATGACTACTATGTCTACAACTTTTAGCTTATTGATTGTGGTTTGGTTGTTTGGCTTGGCTCTCTTCGTTAGCATCACTTGCTCTCCTTGTCTTCCCCAGGGCTATAGTTTGCTTCATTGTTGAGGGTTCTATCTTCTTCTAGGAAGAGATGGCATTATATCCATCTCCTAAGAATTTGTGTGGAGAAAATTTATCTTGTAAGGGATATGGTAAACATTGCAGAACCAGAAAGGATACACAAGATTTTGTAAGGGATATGGTAAACATTGCAGAACCACAAAGGATACACAGGATTTCGTTATGATAGAATTTGGGTTCTAGTGTTCGGATATGCAAGTGATATCTATATGGTTCTTGCATTTGCAAATGCTATCTATGTGAGTTGTATTTGGTATTTAAATGATATCTACATCCATGGTCATGTTTTAGTGAGGAAGCACACTGCAATGAATAATATATCTTTACTGAGCCTATTCAATCGAATGATTTTAATTATGGCATATAGGATGTTTTTTGGGCAGCAATTCAGACAAGGGTGTGAAATGAGGTTTCATTTTACCTAATTCTGAATCATTTGGGATGGAAGAATTAAATTGGAACATGCTGTTGTTGGTATGTGTTCCACTAAAATCGATTAGTGGTATCATTTGAAATGTTTCTTACCATGTTGAATGCAATGTTCCACCAAGAGTCCGGGACGGGGAGACGCCGGTGCTGGGAGACGCACCAGGGGGACGTGTGGGAGTACCCTCAAATTTTATTGAAATTTAGGGGGGACAGGGGGACGTGTGGGTATATAATTTTTTTTTTTTCCTTTTTATCTATATATATATATATATATATTTAAATTCATATATTCAATAATGAAAGCATAAATATAGTAAATAATAATATAATAATTGAATACATAATTGAATTACATAATTGAATTAAATAATAAAATACATTGATCCATACTCATCATCCTTATTAATACATACATGATTTATCCATAAACCACGATATTCAATAATGAAATACTTTGATCCATATTCATTATTCAACATTCTAGAATCGACATTGATTTAAAAATTAAATTCATCATTCTAGATTCTAAATTGATTTAAAATTGAAATTCATCATTTATCATTCTAGAATCTAATTAGTACTAAGCAAAATAGACTATAATAGATACTAAAATTTAAACACTGAAATAGTAAATTGATATAACTAAAACTCAAAAACAATGGAGTGATGTGTCTAAAAGTCACTCTGAAGTACACAGAGGGCTTGGTGCTCTTGATTAAATACTAATTCCATACCCTTGTACATGACAAAATGCAATGGAAACATTGCAATCCATTGAATCCTGAATTCCTGAAAAACTGTGAAGTCTGTTGGATTTTGAGTGAGATCTAAAATTCTACTTTCTCCATATGAAATCCAATGAGGTCGGAACCACTCTCAAACATCTTGAGTCATTTCATGGTAATGTTAAAAAATTAAGTAAAAGTGACATTCTCCCCTTTTACTTTAAGAATTTAACATTACCATGAATTGCATAGCATTAGTAGGGAAATATGGTCCAATACTAGGTTTCCCTGTCATAAATCATTGTTTACAAGCAAATTTAAGGGGGGGCGCATAGCCCATTTTGAGAGGGAATGCCTCGTGTCCCCCACACTGGAGAAACATCCCCCCTGCGTCTCCCCAAAAGGGGGATGTGGGGAAACGTTTCCCCAGACGTCCCCCCGTCCTAGGTGCGTGGGGTGCGAGGGGTGTGCACACCCGACCCTGGGGGACTGGTCCCTGTGGAACACTGGTTGAAGGTGTTGGCTGATATTATTAAACCAAATGCATAGTGAATTGACTCCAATTAGGCAATATGTCTCAAAGTCAGGTTATCCAATTAGGCACTATGTCTCAAAGTCAGATCATCCTTGAAAGAACTGACTTGTTCATGAAATTTTCAAATTCATGATAATGCCAGCAATGCGGCATGAAGCCTTTTGAGGAGGTGTGTAGTTTTTGAAAAGTTGTAGGTTTCTGCATATTTATCAGTACTTTTCCATATGAAACAGCTTTAGATATATGTTAAGAGATACCAAAAAATACTGCGTTTATATTCTCGAAATGTGGAGAGAGGTCCATATGGTGTGAGTGGAAATAAACTCTAGGTTATCTTCGATTGAAGTGACTGAACAAGTTGTAATGTAAATTAGGTTTGTAAATAATATTTGGGATATCAACAAAATGATAAATATTCCTTTATATAAAAGAAGACAAAAGAACATGAGTCTAACCATTCAAAACAGGAATTTAGCTATTAACAAGGTTGCATTTTCATATATTTACATCCATTAAAAAGTACCGTCAATGAAATTCTGTTAGCATACATATTAGAGTATATAACAATGAGAGAGACATAATTCAGTATAATTTTGCCCAAAATTTTTGTTCCAAGCTCACTAATGGCAGTGTAATGTAATGTTTCATTCCGAGCTACTGTACTTGAATCATTCAGTTTCTGCAAAAGCTGAGCTTGTATTATTTAGAAGGCTTTCGTTTCCTTTCAAAATAATATCAGTTAGCTACAGAAAATTCTTGGATCAAATCTAAACCTAAGTAAAGGTGATGTGCTTTTCTTTCTGTTGAAATTTGTTTTTTCTGAATTATCTAGTGTTGTCATGTGTCGTACAGGTATGTTTTTGGCCTTACTCATGTTCCTCGTTTGGAGGACTGGCCAGTTATGCCTGTGGAACGAATTGGATTCATGCTTATGGTATGGGTTCTGTGTTTTTCTCGTTTTCTTCTCAGCTCCCTTAGTCCAAGATACTATTAGTTCAATTCAAAGTGTTATGCTAAATTGTCTTTTTGCATCATTTTGTTCAATAGATTTATTTCATGTTCCTATGCCTTCATCATTTGTGAGAAATTTTTATTGTACACGTTCCAGTATTCCATTCCAGGGTATTTATGTATTTTGCATTTTTTCATTGTAAGTAAACCGGAATGTTTTATTGTTTTTGCATGCAGCCTCATGGTTTCTTCAATTGTTCCCCAGCAGTGGATGTGCCTCCTAGTATTGGTGAATGTGAGAAGGAAAGTGTAGGGCCAAAGATTAATCAAACTGGAATCCTTTCCAAGCTATGAACATTTACTATTGGTGTTGGCTCTGACCAAGATAATATTTGCAAGGAATGCATTTATCTTCTTTAGCGTTGTAGTTTTCATATTCTTCTTCAAAACCTTGACAATTAGTACTTTGCTCTTATTATTATATTAATATTGTGTCTATTACAGTTTTGTAAATTCTGAGTTTGGTTGCGTTTGTTACTGAAAATCAAGCAACAACTTTGTTAATTTGTATTATAATTTATTACAATTCTGTATATAATATGCTATGATTTCATAGTTTCTGAGTTGTCATAACTGTGTGACTAAACTTGTCAATTCAGTGGAATTTAAATGTAATCTATGGTTTAAGTCAAGATCCGGGTATATCTGTATAGACCATTTATGTGATTTTCGATTGATAACATGAATCATTTGTCTTTCTCCATTTCATTTTACCGTGATACTTGATTTACTGTACTGCACCAGAGTTATGGAAAATCACTTCTATGCTTTTCAATGAATATCTACTGCATCTTATTTCTTTAATGCAGTCTTTTTATTTAATGCCTCACAGTTCAGTTCACAACAGATATTTTCATCATTCACCCATGGCTTTATTGGCACGTCTAACCAACTATTAAATCTCTTCACGGTATTCAGTGGCTCCAATATCATAATTTTTATAGGGATATCTGAGCTATTGAATCCAAGAACCCAGACAAGTATGATATCATTTTCATGATTTATGCCGTGTTTGTCCTTGAAGGTCCTTGATAGATATTTTGAAAATGAATTACATCAAGTTCTGCAATTTCCTGGAACCTTTTGGTGCATGATCCATTTTCTTTTTCATTTTCCATATAATATGTTGATTCTTTTCTTTTATGTAGGATAGTTCTGAAAGAATAGTGTTCTCACGCTCTTCTGTTAACCAAATTTCCTTGCTTTTCGTTATTCATTTTGTTTCTTAACACTTCAGTAGTGTCCTCTTTGACTTTTTTCTCCTGGACAGCTCTTAATTATCCTTTTCTACCTCTGAAAAAATCACTCCTATGGTTTGATTATAGAAATGAGCTTTCTAGGTCTAACTGCAAACAACTTTTCTGGAGTTTTGAAAATTTTGCTTTGGTCAATGTGTTATCAACTTTTTAACAAATTTATACACTGCAATTTGGAACATCGTGGAGTTTCTATTCGAAGGATCACAACTTCTCAAGTTTGTGCAACTCTTCTTAGAATGTTCATTGTGCAGCCATAGAGTAAAACTTGAATCCCAAAACACCCCCTTCCTTCCTCCTCCATTACCCATTGTACCACTAAGAACCTATCCAAACATTAGACACCCTTTCCTCTCTAGTGCCTAAGTTCCTCCAAGTTGGAACTATTTTGAAGGGTAGGGCATCATAGAGGCCCAGATCATCAAACTTATGCACAAAATACTTCGCTAGTGTGGCATTAGAACTACACACCTCTTCATTTTTGGTGGTGAGATTTAGATCCTCACCCAATGTTTTATTATTTTTCTGAACTGTATTATGTAAAAAAGATTATTCTAGGAGGACTTTGTGTTCTCATATAGACCATACAATATGATAATTCAACATTTCCTCCTCTAAGATGCTCTTTAGCTTATATTGGATAATTCTTGTTTTGAGACCTAGTTCTTTATGGGAGCCCTTGCCCTCTCACGTTTAAGGACGGTCATTAGGTAACCCTTATGGAGGCATTATCCACTAAGTGCTCCCTTGTTGATTTGTTGTTTGCCTTCTAATATTTCCTTCTCTACTCTTTTTTTTTTTTTGGCTATGGACATAAAGGATTTCCTACCCAGAACTATATTGACCCTTGTCTACACCCCTTCTTCCTTGGATCCCCAAAGCTTCCAAATTCCACTTTCCTTCTTCGGGTATTAATTTGTAAGTATTCACGTGTGTCTACAACTCCTTTTGAATCCTTACGTCTTCCAAATTCCACTCTTCTTTTCTAGATCTTAATTTGTATCTACTTCGTTTATTCTATTTTGCTTCTTTACTAGAGTATCTAATTGGTTTGCTCTTTCGCTTCTTTAATGGAGCCAAAGTGATAATTGTTAGAGCAATTTTCTGTGACATTAGCCTCTAATAAAACTGATTTTTTAGTCACCTTTTTCACTCCATCATGGCATGGCATTAGTATTTCAAGGCTCACTAATTTTTTTTTAAACATATTCTTAGATTCAAGAATATCCTCAAAGAGGGGAAGGGAAGAGTTTATATATTCCCTCCAATCTGCTTCTTGACTTTCAACAACGTGGAGGCTTGGAACTTTGTAAAGAACTTTTTCCATCCCATTGTTCTCTTTTTCCACTTTTTTCTTTTCTTTTTTGCACTTGCCTCTTACCATATACACTAAAGTTTCCCCCCTCTACATTTTTTGTTTCCATCCTTCATTGCCTCCCATACTCCATTCTACACAAAGCTGAGTGAAAATTAACTATTGCAGGGGAAGTCTCTCCCTCCAACTTCCCTAGGGTATTGAGAAGGCTATACAACTTTGTGCTATCTCCCGTCTTCATTCATGATAAAGACAACGCTTCACTAGGTGCTCATGAGCATGGTATTTTTTTTGCATCTGAAATGATTTTTTCCCTGATTCAAAGCAGGACAATACTACCATCCTCCAATATCAATTTCCACAACATTCAAAAGCCGTTCACGAAATGCTATGTCCACTAGAATCTTTGCTATTGCTCGATTAGGATTAGAATATATATTCTCTTCCATCTCGAGGATGACACTATCTGTTTCCAATTTCTTCCATGACTGCTTTATTCCGTAGTTTGAATGACAACCATCATAGTTGAACTCATATAGATTGCAAGGTTCTTCTCTCCAATATGGGGTTGAAGCAGGGGGTCCATCTTATGATGGCTAAGAACGTTGAAGCTTAGGGGTCCATCTTATGATGGTTAAGAACGTTGAAGCCTATAGGTATCTGCCTTTGAAGATCTAGCCATACTTAAATTTGAATGTAAAAGAGCCGACTTTTAGTTGAAACATGAAAGCCATGCCTATACCCAAGCCTCTCTTTCAACACCATATCAATTCCACTACATAAAAACATAAAAACTTGTCATCAACTGGAGATTTTTCCCTCATATCCATCATCTCTCCTATGGTTGTTTTTCAACCAACATCATTTTCACCTCTCTTAACCCTCACACCATTTTTTTCCTTCAAACAACTCTAGTTGCAATCTGTTTGAGCTCTCCAATTCATGCTTTGGAGTCTCCAACCAATTCTTTTAGACTTGGATTATCTAGCCTTCAGAGCCCATCAACAAGCACCTTTTAGACTTAGGTTATCTAGCCTTCAGAGCCCAATCAACAAGCACGTTAGATCCTTTACTTTGGCTCCCTTCCTTTATAGTACTTTGGGTACTAACACCTCAATGTCTGCATTTTAAGATTTGGACCTCCTCCAAGAATTTTGAATGAGGGTTGGAGTTCTTAGGTTGTTTGCATGTTGATTTGGGTATGCCAAGCTGCCTCATACCTCTACCATCAAAAACTCCAATCCTCCCCAATAGAACTTTCAATAGCATTTCTCCTACGTATGTAGACTGCTTTATTTTGAACATTTAAAATGACAATGAGAATTACAGTCTCTGAAATGATGTCACGATGGAAAATCGTTGACGACATGTGGTTTGCAATATGGTTATTTATCCCCCCTTCGGGAGTGGTTTACGGTATCAGGCCAGGCAGAACATGTTTTGAAGATCGGTGTGACCAAACACTTGGGTGGACCTGATAATAGCTGATTGAGCATCGACATGGTAGCCAACTATCACACTTGTGTGTAACCAATGTAAGCATGACATCCACACAAATTTCAAAAAATGAGTGACAATGCATTTCTCATAGATTCTTCCCTAATGAAAAAATTGCCATGCATCCATAAATGGCTGGCTTGGCCATAAAAGCAGAAACAGGGGCTTTCAGTTTCATTTCTAGTTGTTCAAGGATGAGAAGGCAACATGTGCTATTTGTACTCTTCTATCCAGAGTTGTTGTCCTCCTAGTAATTTCTGCCATTGTTTTACCATGTAATTCTTAATCATATACACAAAGAAGGGTAAGAAATCCAATCCGTAGTCTGCAGAGGGTTCCCAACCGGTAAACCTTGATGATTTACCCTTTATTGAAACCTTGATGATTTACCCTTACCCTTTATTGATGGGATGCCATATCCACGATACCCATTGTGAAATTGAGCCCTTTGAATTAAGGAAATGGACTTACCATTGATTTATAGACTAGGAAGATATTACTATGGTCTGGGAATCTTATCTAGTCCTATTCACTATTCCTTATTCCTTAGACATATCATTTTCCCAAGTTTGTAACTTGGTGTGCTAATCATTATATTCCAAGAAAACAAGCCGTGGTTTCTAGAAGTAGCATTGTACTATTTACCGTAATTCCTCAATCTATTCACGAGATGCTTAGGGTAGTGATGCCTAACCAAACTCAACCTTTAAATGAAGACATCTTCAATCATGATTATTGAGAGTTAACTTTAGAGGATAAAGCTACTTTGCTTGAATGGCTCTTTACCTAAAACTCCACCTCCATATCCTTCTAGTATCTTCCTTGAGTTGTCTACACAAGTAATTTCCATGGTGTGTTGTCTACTAAAATAGGATCAATGTGTGTTTTGATGAAACTATTCTAGGTTTCTTAGTGTCCATTTCCCCTATAAAGAAATTATTCATTAGATTCCACTTTAGTAAATATCTTGCAAAAAATATCAATTTTCAGTCGACTCAATATATTAGTCAATTATGACTAAGTATTTTAGATATTGTTAATATTTGGTTTATCTATTCCTCTATTTCCAAGCTAAAAAGTTTCTAATGTGCAATTGAAATTTCAAGATGAAGGAAGACCAGATGTTGTCATTTTTGGACCCATATCATAAAAAAAACAACCACAAATATCAGGATTTACAGTTTTTGTCAATAAATTTATGTCTATTCTGGAATTCTAGACTATTTCAGAAATGAAGAAAACTCTTTAGTGTAGTCCAAATACCAAAGTTGGAGACTGATATTTGTTTAAAGATTTCACAGAAATTAGTGTATGGTTGTGAGCTTCCACCTTATTGACTTCCAACTTTTTTAAACAGGAAGATCTTTTCTTTAAGTATATCAAACAAAGTTCAGTCTCAAACCATCTGCTATTTATCTCCAAAAAACATCAAACAATGTTTAAATTAAAAAAAGGAGGTAGGTCCATTCGTGGTGAATGCTGGAGTTGCTCTTCAACATGTGGAAAAATTGTTTAAGCAAATGATTTTCTCTTAAGGAAAGTATGGCCCTATCATCTATGATCCTTTTCGAATTATATCAAACAAAAGAAATAAATAGGGATCAACACCTTATATTAATATGATCTATGATCCTTTTCGAATTATATCAAACAAAAGAAATAAATAGGGATCAACACCTTATATTAATATGACCAAACTAGAAATTGAAAAGCTAGCCAATAGGGACACTTGGGAAAGAGAACAATGCCAGAGTATGGAACCACCTATTCTTGGGAAAGAGAACAATGCCAGAGTATGGAACCACCTATTATGGTAATGCCTAATGCCTCAAACAAAGGAGAAAAGTTTAAAGAGAACTGGTAGGAGAAAAGTTTAAAGAGAACTGGTAGGAGAAAAGTTTAAAGAGAACTTGCAGAGCTTTCGGTTGATACCATATTTTCCCAAAGTGCATATTTAAGAGTGACATTCCAATTTTTGTTATTATCATACCTTTTTAATCATTTTTACTAGGCTCTTGTTTGAAGACTTTTAAAAAGGAAGCATGGTTACCAAGCCAAAATTTGGATGGGTTTCTTATTCCAAATTGTGTGAGGTTTGATTGAGACCTCATACAGGAGAGAATGCTTGTGATTGTCACTGGTCCTTCATTCCTCACTGGTTACTTTCACGCTTGAAGAGCCTAAATTGTATGGCTAGTAAGATTCCCCAATCATACCTTTCAATCATTTTTTGGAGAAGAAATCCCCACCCAACAACCTTGTACCTCTTTCATTTATCTTGACCATCGCAAAAGGGAACCCAACGGCTAAGGCTTTCTCTATGAACCTAAAAATGTTAGTCTTCCCCTATGAACAATTGTACTTTGTTCCCTAAATTGAAGCGATCACCACAAGGCATATGATCTATACTTAATGAAGCAAATTTGAAAGCTGGCCATAACCCCTTTCCTCCATGGGAAAATAGCCACAAGAAGATTGGTCACCAAGGGCGGTGTCTTGGTCAACTCTGTTGAGGACCTTATTGAACTATCTTTCTATTGCATCACAAAACCTCCTGATTAGATAACTCTCACTCCATTTGGTGACCCCAATATGACTCACAAGCCATTTGATTTTGACAGTGAAACTACTCATATTGATCCTACTTATTCCTCTTTCAAATTTGAAGAGGAACCCCATAGAGGTAGTGAAGCTTATATAATAGCTAGCAATCCTCAACTTGTGATATTTTTAGGATCATATATAAGTGTTTTTTGTATTGCCAGTTGTGCAAGGATAAACGAGAATGAACAGTTTGAAGGATATAAATAATGTACATAACACAATCAATTAAATAATCTACTTGGTACAATCAATTGAAATTCACCTACAAGAAAGTTATCCATGAAGCTAACCTCTACTGCTAGGAAATCTTAACAAGAAGCAAGCTGATTGCTAGGCTCAACCTTTTGATTTTCTGATGGCCACTGATAGGTTTAAAATTTTCTTTGCTATCCTCGAGCCAATGGGTCACTTTCCCTTGCTTGTCCACGATACATGCCCCTTGCTTGGCGTCTCTTGCTCTTCAAATAAATTAATAGGAAAAAGGTTTGGAGGCAAGGTGTTAATTTTAGGTATGTTCTATGCTTAGAGCAATTTATTTCAATTTTCACAATTAGCTCAATATCTTTTCCAGATTAGCAATCACATCAACATAATAGTAAATTACAGATAGAACATAAATATAAATTGCAGAAGACAAGAGGACACAAGATGTGGCGCTAGATAGGGACAAACCCCAATGTGGGGAAACCCTTGATCAATTCTTCTTATATGTTCTTCAATAGTTCAACAGAGAGAGAGAGAGAGAGAGAGAGAGAGAGAGAGTACATATACAACAGAAGTCAACACTTTGACTCATCTAAATAAGAGCATAGATCGTTTCTAAGGAGAGGATACATGAGGTAGCTGAACTGAGTTGAAGACATGCTGCTTCAACTGATTCTCCAAGGTGACTCCATCACCATGTTGCACCTCACTGTGTTGCTCCTCATCATAATGTTGCACTTCACTGCGCTGCACCATATTTCACTAATCATGATTGTACCCATCACGGTACTGCAGGGCTCTTCATTGCACTATGTTGTACTGTACTTGCAGCGCCCATTACTGTATTAATGTTGCACCATGTACCATTGCTTCACCATGTACTCGTTGTTCCATGTGCCATCGCTGCACCATGTACTAGTGCTGCACCAAGTGACCTTGTTGTCTCATGTATCATTGTTGCAACATCTGACCTTGTTGTCCCATGTGTCATTGCTGCACCATGTGACCTTGTTGTCCCATGTATCATCGCTGCACCATGTAACCTTGCTGCTGTTATGACTATGACTAGTTAGGGTATATTTGACTGCTATAATACCCTCTAATTAGTCACCTTAAGACAACCCTCCTTAGCTGCGGCCTACCCTTGGAGAAGTGGTGGCTTCCTACACTGTTGTTTTGGGCATAGACAACCCTTAAGACACCTCCACGCTGCCCTGTTTTGGAGTGGCTAGGCTTGCGGCCTACCACATACCTCCGCTGCCTCCTACATCCCACTCAATACACCTTACATTGCCCTCCAAATTGCTCATGTGTCTTGCGGCTTACCCACAATAGCCTACACTGCCCTTCACCAAGAGTTAGGCACCCAAGAACACCTCTACACAGCCTTGAAACAATTTGCCCTTATCTTGGCCATATAGGGAGTTACCTCGACCTCCCTTATAGCAACTCGACCCTCCAAAAGACCCATGAAACAGACCTTCCTTTGCTACGGCTAAGACCTTCTTTGACTGCGGTTAGGACATCCTATAGACAACTTAGGATCACCCTTGGGACAACGTATAGATGAGGAGAGTCTTCCTTGATAGCGTAGAGGATTAGGGCATCCCTTCTTCACAACATGACTACGTCTTCCTTGCTAGGGCAGCTCCCTTAGTCTCCTTTCCTCCTGTGTCTAGGACTTCATCATCTAGATTTCTCTTGCCATTAATACCCAGAACAAGTGGAGAGAAATCAAGAGTGAAGTGTGGGTAGAAATGACTATCAAGTCACCTCCTTTTATACTAAAACGTTGAGCACATGTGGGGGTTATTTGGTCGTTGGCCGAATTTGACGAATTGTCCCATAGCACAAATAAATTCACATCGCCATGAATACTTATCGGAATAGGATGATCTTTAGAGCAATCCTATACCTCTCGATGAGAGGGATCCAAGAAAAATATTAGCTACCATACATAAGATGACCCACATGGAGTTTGGCCCTAGTTGCCAATTTTAAGACTCCCTCTCAACTAGGGAGAACTCCATCCGCTGATCCATTTCCTAGACTGTATTATCTCTGTCATCAGTGCCCTGCACTGCTTTGATCTACTTTGCTCTTTTAAACCATGAAGAAGAAGAATTGATCGAGAATGTCTCATACCATTCTCTACTGACCCAAAGTCAGTGCCATGTGAAGAGAGTGTGTCATACCACTCTTACTGATCCCAGATCAGTACCAAAAGAGAGTGAGCTATATCACTCTTACTGACCTGAAGTCAGTTTCATTGATCCCAGATCAATATCATAAGGGAGTGTCTCAAACCATTCATATTGATCCCAGATCAGTTTCATTGATCCCAAATCAATATCAAGAGAGTGTCTCAAACCACTCATACTGATCCCAAATCAGTTCCAAGAGAGTGAGCTATATCACTCTTACTGATATGAAGTCAGTTCCAATTGATCCCAGATCAATGTAGGTCATCCTAACATAGGGAGTACGGTAGATACACGATGCGTCTATCGGTACTACTATGGTCCCTAACCCCTTTTCCCTACTCATTGGCCAAACGAGAGGTACTTCCCATGAGTCCCACACTGCATGGGTAGGATGCATCGACGAGAGAACCACTCATCCTGTTCATAAGTCACCACAGTGTATCACAAGGGAACATTGAACCATTCACCATGTACACAACGCACCACTAGGGGAGGGTGAGTCGGCCTATGGTCGCTTGTTGCTCCAAGAAGTACCCCAAGCCCCCCGGAGCTCCCAGAGCTCAATGCATGCATCGTATAGGACCCTCATAAGAGGGTCTCTCAATGACTCCAAGTCGTTCTAGAAAGTCACAAATTCGACCTTTCCTGGGGGCTTCGACAGAATGTTTGCGCCCTGCACATCAGTCCCAACGTGATGGAGCCTTCTTGCTCATCGATGTACCATATCCCAGATAAAGTGGTACCTGATGTCTATATGCTGGAGCAATCATAGAATACAAGATTCCTCAATAATCGAAGCCCCCTCTGGTTGAGACACAAGATAACGGTGGTATCCGTCATGTGTACAAACAACTGACTGAAGAGCTTCCACAACCAGACAACCTCACACGAGGTCATACTTGTAGCTATGTATTTAGTCCCAGCGGTGCTCAAAACAACCGTCTTCTGCTTCCTGCTCATCCAAGATATCGAGTAGAACCCAAAGAGAACCAACACCCAGAAGTGCTCTTACGATCCTCCACACTGCCTGCCTAATTAGCACCAGAATAGTCATGAAGCTTCACATTTCCGGCAGTGTATCTCAATCCATGAGAGATTGTTGCTTGAAGATATCTCAACTGATTCTTGGCATCAATCTAGTGAGGCTCAACCAAATATGAGCCCAACATGCTATCTGCAAAACATATATCTAGACGGAAGTTCATCAAAGCAGATGAGTTTATGAAACTCAGAGGCATTTCCCAAATCTGGTCCGACATTACTACCACATAACTTCTGAAAGTTAAGCTCCATCGAGGTAGTCATGAGCTTGCAGTTCACCATTCCAAATTCGGAATCCAACTGCTTCTTAATTTGCAAATGAGAGGGTCTGCACTTGTCAGAAAGAGGTCGTCCTCAGAAGGTGTCAGTATGAAAGGTTTATCATCCACAACCTTCAAGAAATGGTTTGGATCGGCTTCACTCCTAGTGAATCTTAGCGTCATTAGACATCTCTCAATCCTCTCATATTAAGCTCGGGGTGTTTTGCTTCACACCATAGAGGGCTTTCTTCCACTTGAATACATGAGATTCCCGATCATGAATCTCAAACCCCTCAGGTTGTTCCAAACCTATGGACTTACTATATAAGGGGAATGGTCCCCTTCTAAGATTTTCCTTCGATACATCTTGGACATGTACCTCCATGCTCTTCTTGAACTTAAGCATCCCTTCACCATTTGACTCACATCGGGTAGGGCCCCATAATGAGCAGACCTACGGTGCTATAGAAGAGATGTGTCCACTGACATGGTCCCTAATGGACTTCCTGCAACTTGATACAAATTGCCAACCTTGAACTCAAAAGCATCTTTTAAAAATTCCTTATCCATACACGTACATTTCCATTGATGAATGCCACCTTGAAACCTTTGACTTCCATTGCTGAAATGGACACTAGGTTCTTCTTGCGATCATGTACATAAAGAGATTCTTATAAATGAATTCAGTTACCCTCATTCAATTGAGGGGTAACATTCGCTACACCTTTTCCGGGATAGGTGGCATTCATCCCAAGTATAATCCCACAATTGTTTCCATCTCTACCAAATTAGAGAGTGCACCCTTCTATCCAATGAAGTGCCTTGAAGCACTACAATCAATAAGCCAAATTCCCAAAGACTCTGGAGGAGAGGGCCAAGATAAGATAATGCTTCTTTATCTTATCATAAACAACGTTTGATTCTTCATACTTGGGTTTCCTTTCTTTCTTTGAAGAGTCGACTATTTCTTTGATGACTTGCATTACCTGTCATTCCTTCAATCATTGAAGATGTCCCTAGAATGATTGTTATCATCATCAAGTGATGTGTCCCTACCATTCAGACACTCCTCAACATAATGGCTGAACTTATTACAAACAAGGCATCTACCTTTCCTTCCACCCTTAGATCTGAACTTCCCATTGAAGTGATCTTAAGGTAGGCCATCATAAGCTTCCACTGTGCCATTCTAATAATATTCTTTGCTTCGACTTCACCCTTGGTGAACTGGAAGAGGGATGAGGAATCCATTGAGCCTTTTGTCCTTTCCCAACTGTGATTGCTCTTACACTCTTGCTTGGGCTTTGTCTTCACCTTAGCTATGATACCGTGTTAATTTTAGGTATGTTCTATGCTTAGAGCAATTTATTTCGATTTTCATAGTGAGCTCAATATCTTTTCCAGATTGTAGGAATTTGTGTCGGAATATCCTATAACACAGATTAGCAATCATATTAGTATAATAGTAAATTAGAGATAGAACATTAACATAAATTGCAGAGGACAAGCCAAGACAAGAGCACACAAGATGTGGCGCTAACCAGGGACAAACCCCAATGTGGGGGAGCCCTTGATCAATTCTTCTTATATGTTCTTCAATAGTTCAACAGAGAGAGAGAGTACATATACAACAAAAGTCAACACTTTGACTCATCTAAATAAGAGCATAGATCATCTCTAAGAAGATGATACATGAGTAAACTGAACTTAGTTGAAGACATGCTGCTTCCACTGATTCTCCAAGGTGACTCCATCACCATGCTGCACTTATCATTGTGTTGCTCCTCATCATCATGCTGCACTGTACTGTGCTACACCATGCTGCACCCATCATCACAATGCTGCATCTCATCACGCTTCACTAATCATGACTGTACCCATAACTCTACTGTTGCGCTCTTTATTTCACTATGTTGCACTGTACTTGTAGCTCCCGTTACTGTATCAATGCTGCACCATGTACCATTGCTGCACCATGTACTAGTTGTTCCATGTGCCATTGCTGCACCATGTACCAGTGTTGCACCAAGTGACCTTGTTGTCCCATGTATCATTGTTGCACCATGTGACCTTGCTGTCCCATGTGTCATCGTTGCACCATTTGTCCTCGCTGTCCATGTATCATGGTTGCACCATGTAATCTCGCTGCTGTTATGACTGTGACTGGTTAGGGTATATTTGACTGCTGTAATACCCTCTAATCAGTCACTAAGACAACCCTTCTTAGCTGCGGCCTACCCTTAGAGAAGTGGTGGCTCCACGCTACCCTGTTTTGTAGTGGCTAGGCCTGCGGCCTACCATAGACCTCCGCTGCCTCCTACAACCCACTCAATACACCTTACATTTCCCTCCAAACTGCTCATAGGGCTTGCGTCTTACTCATAACAGTCTGCACTGCCCTTCACCAAGAGTTAGGCACCCAAGAACATCTCTACGTAGCGCTGAAACAGTTTGCCCTTATCTCGGCTCTCTAGGGAGTTACCTCGACCTACCTTACAACAACTCGGCCCTCCAAAAGACCCATGAAACAAGCCTTCCTTTGTTGCGGCTAAGACCTTCTGTTGACTGCGGTTAGGGCATCCTATAGACAGCTTAGGATCACCCTTGGGACAATGTATAGATGAGGGCAGTCTTCCTTGATAGCGTAGAGGATTAGGGCATCCATTCTTCACAACATGACTGCGTCTTCCTTGCTAGGGCATCATCTCTAAGGCAACGCCCTTAGTTCCTTTCCTCCTGCGTCTAGGGCTTCATCATTTAGATTTATCTTGCCATTAAAACCCATAACAAGTGGATAGAAATCAAGAGTGGAGTGTGTGTAGAAGTGACTATCAAGTCACCTCCTTTTATACTAAGGCGTTGAGTACATGTGGGGGTTATTTGGTCGCTGGTTGACCTTGACGAATTGTCCCATAACACAAATAAATTCATATCTCCATGAACACTTATCGGAATCAAATGACCTTTAGATCAATCCTACACCTCTCGATGAGAGGGATCCAAGAAAAATATCAGCTTCCATAAATAAGATGACCCACATGGAGTTTGGCCCTAGTTGCCAATTTTAACACAAGGTGATTGTATGTGTGAGGGTTACATATGATTTCTTGTAATAAGGTTAAGCAAAAACAATCCCACCTCTGTGTTTCTTTATTCCTTGCATGTTATGTGTCTGTGCCTTGCTGACCTTTAGCCCATATAGAGATTCCAACACCCTCTTAATTTCAATATGTACGGAAACAAAAATAGGAACACGATAAGCTTGAACTTCCTCACAACAATATCTTTAGATGCATTAAGTGAGAATATTTAAAATTTATATCTTTAGATGCATTAAGTCAAGATATTTAAAATTTATATCACGTAGAACAACTATCCAATAAAATTAAGCTATCTAGTATTCACCAAGCATGAATGGACAAACTAAAACACACTTTCTGCTTGATAAATTAGGTCAACTTTTTCTAATCTACCATCTCGTTCATGTAGAACAACTATCCAATAAAATTAAGCTATCTAGTATTCACCAAGCATGAATGGACAAACTAAAATACACTTTCTGCTTGATAAATTAGGTCAAATTTTTCTAATCTACCATGTCGTTCAACAAGGTTGTTCCTGCAATTCTGCGAAATAGGTCAAACTAATTTTCACTGAAATTGATGTTTTTTTATTAATTTTCAATTTTTTAAAGAAGTTGGTGATAATAGTTATTCTATTTTAATTTCGCTGATAATTACATAATTTCTATAGATACGGAAGTAGATATAGAAATTTGTTGAAAGCAACCCCAAAGCAATTATATTTGAATTTCTAAAATAACTAGCTATAACTTTGAACTCACTAGAGAAACAAGTTGCATTCCATAGCCCATCATGGATAAACATTTTATGAAATGGATATGTCAAGTTCAACCTTGTATATATGAATAGAGAGAGACACACATTATAGTTCGTAAATTCTAAACACCTAAAGGTTTACACTTAGGTTAGTTTTTTTTATCCTTATTGATGTGTAATAGATTCATTAAACTCATAAGGGTATGGGTTATCAAATTAACCCTTGGATTCACAAAGACAAAGGAACATTAATTTGAAGAGTGGACACTGATTCCACTATGACAAGATTGCAAAGATACAAATTTAATGATTAAACTTTCTAAGTCCAAGGAGTATTGTGTAAGAAGCAATTGCGGTAGTAGGACTTGGAAAGGATTGTGATAGAAAGAGTGCACAAAACATAAAAACTTTAAAATGATATTAATGAAAAATGAATAGCTACCCAAAATATTTCGATAGCAGGAGAAATCGCATTGACGCCTCTAGAAGCGGGCATTATGTTACCCCTATAAGCATTGATAGCCAAAATCCAGAAGGGATACAAGAGAGAGAAAGGATATTAATTACTTGGATGCAGAGGGAATGGTCTTGAATGCGACTTCGTTGATATGTTCTCTTGAGAAGGGCATCACTAGTTTAGTAGGTTCGACCCCTACCTTACGCGTTTGTGACGCAGGAGCCTCTACCAGCGAAAATCATTTTTGATCTTCTTAAATCTTAACCTATTTACTAAAGGAAGTTTTTTTTTGTTGGTTAATTTTGATTAAATTGTGATATTTTTCTGGTTAAATCTAGAAGGAATCTATACTGTTAGAGAGGATAGAATGTCATTTGGTTGCTATATAAAGGGATTAGATTTAGCCAAATTAGAAATTTGTTAGATAATTTAGCAAAATAGGTTGAATTTGCTAAATTGGTTACAAAAGCTCTATGTAAGACATATTTTTCAATGTAATTAAGAGAGATTTCAAAATTTTGAGAGTGTGAGTGGTGTGCAGAGAGGAAGAGACTATACACTGATTGTACATTTGTAATCTTCCTTTTTTTTTTTTAGTTTGAATGCATATCATAGTACGTGTATTTATGTATGCGTTTTGTGTGGTTGAATTCGTATAGTATTGAGTGCAGGTTAGATTGGCTGGCTTTATTTTGTTGCAGGAAGAATCGATTGCAAGGCAACCAGGTTCAGAGGTTCAAGTTTCAAGAATCACAGATCAAAATCCGGTTCACAGTGTAATTGTCCGTGTTCAAAACGGACCGGGCTTAAATTTCATAATGTAGAACTTTTATCAAAATCTGGGATGTGTTTTTCAAAATTTGTTGATTGAAGGGAACAAAAAAATATCTGTTGCAGATTGTCAATTATCTGGGTTGTAAACAATAGTTTAGTTGCAAATTTGAGTTCGATTCTGGATCACCACGATCAAAGTGCTTGTTGTGTTGGAAGAGATATCCAAACCGAAGAGATATCAGGATTAAGGGAAATATACGAAGAGAGGAGATATCCAGATTGGAGGGAAATCCAGGTCATCATTGAGTACTAGATTTAACAATCATTCGGATCGCCGAATATCTGGATTTCAGATTAAAGTGGATAATTCATATTTGAAAAGGTATTCGGGCTTAAAGCAAATTCAAATAAAAAACTAGAAGACATTCAAATATTTAGATTGCACAAAGAGTTGGGGTTTCTGCCTTTAAAGACTTTGAGGTTGATATTTGAATAGAGCACAATTAGCACTAAACTTCGAGTTTAGAGCTGCTAATAACTATTTCCACGTAGAGTGCTGGATGTGGAATGAGAGATTCAGATCTCTCAAGAAAACTTCAAAGATCATTGATCCGGGAATAAAAGGGGGAAACATTGGTAGATTTATTGTTTAGACATCAATTTGGCATCAGAGTAAGGAGTGCTCAGATATGGCAAAAATAAAAAGGAGAAGCTCAAGGAGCAAGTCAAGGAAGGCTTGTAGCGAATGCGCCCTACAAGCAGAGTTTAGACACATTTAGATGAGATTAGAAACAATGGATACTACTTAGAAAAGAGGAATTGATGGGAGATGTAAATGAGGTAGAAGATGAATCTTCTATTGAAGAAGAAGGTGAAGAATCAATAGAGGAGAAATTGCTAAAGATGATAACAAAGATGAGCGTCAGACCAAAGATGGAAGTGCTTGTATATGCAGATAATTTAAATGTTGATGAATGGATGGATAAGATCAATGCTATGGACAAATATTTCGATTATGAAGAAATTGTTGAAGAGAAAAGAGTGAAGTATGGAGTGACAAGATTGAAAGGTCATGCAACCCTATCGTGGGATGAAGTGCAAACAAATATTAAGAAGAAAGGGAATTCCAAGATTAGGAGTTGGGACATAAAGGGTGGCTAAATTGAAAGGTAAATTCAAGCATAAATATTACTGGTGAAATATTTTCAAGCAATAGCTAGAGCTTAGGCAAAAAAAACTAATGTAAGAGAAGACACTGAGGAATTTTATAAATTGAACATTAGAGTTGGTCTTGTTGAAGTTTATGCTGAAAATGTTTCTAGGTACATTAATGGTTTGGGGTATGAAATTTAGGATCAGATTAACATCTTATCCTTGAGAACAGTTGAAGATGTATATCAAGTTGCTTTGAAAGTAGAAGAGAAGATAACCATAAAACATAGTGAGAAGTTTTGCAAGAGGAAAAAGACAACAAAGTGGTAGAGGAAGATTTCAGTCCTCAAGAGAGGAAGGTGGATGTTCCAAGAAGCAGGGGCATAGGTATGGACTACCAACCTAAATGTTACAAATCTGGAGAATCAAAACATATGTTTAGAAAATAATAAAACTAGTTAAAGAAGTGCATGTGATAGAAGCGAGAGAAGAAAGTGTAAATTCAGTAACAACTGAAAAAAATCCTAAAGCAGGAGAGTCATTATTGACGAAAAGAGTTTTGATTAAATTAGAGAAAAAAGCTAAGGAGCTATCCTAGATGAAAAACTTGTTCAAAATTGTATGCAAGTCAAAAGTTAAATGTTGCAAAGTTCTGATTGTTAATTTTTGGAAGCTTAGTGACAAATTCCAATCATGGGACTAGATTCCTCTTTTCAAGAGGACTAGTTTTGACTATTAAAGCGCTCAATTTGGACAAGGGAAAATGTATTTTTGAATTAAATCCCACATGTGCGGATTTGATCAGGTTGGCCCTAAATCAAATTGGATACCCCTGGAAGGCTATAAATGCAAGGGACCCAAACCTCAGTTTGACATCATCATGGAGAATTCTTCTATTCTCTTCTTTGGTTTGGCTCGCACAAGTCTGAGGCAAGTTTGCAGAGATTGGTTTGCACAAGTTCGAAATTGCAGGGTCTGAAGCTTGCATCTTTGTTTTTAGGGTTTAGGTTCTCAGCCATAGTGATGTCATGGAGAAATTTCAACTGCAATTGCAAACACGTCATGGATGAATTTCAACTGAAGCCTTTCAACCGCATGCATGACACGTCTTCCCTGTGACTGGGACCTAAAGGTTGAATTTGCAGTTGACCGAAGTTTTCGCTCATTGATCCCAGGGTTCGACAGTTGACCGCAAACAATGAAAGTTGATTACAGGTTCCCGAATCATGGTTTTTGGATTATTAGCATGGTTGGGTTCATCTTAAGGATATTGTTTAGTTAATTTTGCTAGATAG
The DNA here is from genome assembly GCA_000404065.3 of Pinus taeda. Taxonomy (NCBI): domain Eukaryota; kingdom Viridiplantae; phylum Streptophyta; class Pinopsida; order Pinales; family Pinaceae; genus Pinus; species Pinus taeda. The sequence continues at coordinate 23,439 of APFE030780154.1, read as the reverse complement.
TTGTATGGATGAAGATATGGATCATTGTACTCTCTCCTTGTTGAATCATTCAATGACAATCTAATAAGAAGAAGAATTCGAAAGGGTTTTCCCCATAGTTGGTTTTCCCTTGGTTTCTAACCAATCCTGGTGTCTCTATGTGTGAATGCTTCTTCTATTGTTCCTTTATGTTCCACTGCATTGATGATGATATTGTTATTTCTATATAGTTGCATATGTTGCTGAATAATGATGTAAATCTGAATAATGTTATGATGCTATGGGGTGCATTTAACACTGATTGATAGTAGTAGCACAAATAATTTGGTTTCTACTGAGATGGTAGAAAAATTAGATTTGAAGAGAATAACACACCCTACTCCTTATAAATTATCATCGATGCAAAAAGGACATCAAATTTCGGTGAAAGAATATTGTGAAGTGGAGTTTTAGATTGATAGCTACAAGGACGAGGTATTATATGGCATAATTCCCATGGATGTTTGTCATATTTTGTTAGGGATATCATGGAAGTATGATAGAAATACTATTCATGATAATAGGAGAAACACCTATACACTTGAGAAGAATGACCATAAACATGTCTTGTTACCTCTGCAAGACGAAGGAGCAAAGGAAGAAGCCAGTCCTAGTATTTTGTTAACGAGTGGAAATGAGCTATTGCAAGCAGTCAAGAAAGAAGAAGTACATTTTTCTTTGATTGGAAAGATTCAAGTAATTTTTACTAGCACAAGCTTCGATGATTTGTTTGAAGAAGTCAAATTTATGTTGGTTGAATTCGTTGATAACATTGTTGATAATTTTCTAAGTAATTTACCTCCTATTTGAAGCATTAGTCATCATATAGACTTAATCTGAGGCTCAAGTCTTCCAAATAAAGCAACATATATAATGACTCCACAAGAGAATGAAGAAGTGAAGAGACAAGTGCAAGAGTTGTTGGATAAGGGTCTCATCAAGGAGAGTTTGAGTGCATGTGTTGTTCCTGCAATACTCAACCCAAAGAAGGGTGGAGGATGGAGAATGTGTATTTATTCCAGAGCCATGAATAAAATTACAATCAGGTATAGATTTCCCCTTCCACACATTAATGATTTAATACACTTCTTGATTAATGGCAAGTATTTTTCTAAGATTGATTTGAAGAGTGGACACCATTAGATTAGGATTAGAGAAGGAGATGAATAAAAGACAACCTTCAAAACAAATCATGGATTATATGAACAATTAGCGACACCTTTTGGCCTCAATAATGCCCCTAACAATTTTATGAAGTTGATGAATGAGGTTTTGAAAGAATTTATTGGTAAGTTTGACATTGTCTATTTTGATGATATCTTGGTAGATAGTAAAACAAAGGAGGAACGAGAGAAATTATTGATTAATTTGAAGAAATGCAGTTTTATGAAGAAGGAATTGGTATACTTGGGTTTTGTGATTTTAGATGATGGTTTGAAGATGAATCAAAAGAAAATTAAAGCAATTATTAATTAGCTTATTCCAAATAATTACTTTGAGGTGAAAACTTTTCATGTTTTAGGAAGCGTTTAAAGAAGTTTTATTAGAAACTTCAGTAACATTTATGCTCTTATTGTATAAACAGTGAAGATAAACAACCATTCAAATGGACAATAGCAGTTGATCAAAATTTTGAATTTCTACAGCAAAATATTATAGAACTATATGCCTTGGCCTTGCTAGATTTCAATATTTTTTTTTCAAGTTGAGACAAATGCAAGTGGAATTTCCACTGGAGCTGTCTTAAGTCAAGAGGGAAGACTGATTGTCTATTTTAGTGGAAATTGAATGAAGCAAAACATAAATATTCCTCATGATAAATAATTCATGCCATAGTTCAAGCATTAAAGAAATAGTGACATTATCTCATGCCCAAGGAATTTGTTTTGTATACTAACAACCATGCTTTGTAGTTTATCAATAGTCAACCAAAATTGAATCAAATATATGCCAAGTGGGTGGAATTTCTACAAAATTTTACATTTGTAATTAAGCACACAAGCGGTACATCCAACAAGGTCGCTGATGATTTGAGTAGAATTAATTTATTTCTACATAAATTTCAAGTTCATGTTTTGCAATTTAATGAGCTAAAAGAGACGTACAAATGTGATGAATATTTTAAGGATGCATATACAACAAGTGAAAATCCAGTTATTAGGAACAAAACTTATTGGTTGAGTTATATGATTCAGGAAGGTTTTTTGTTTAAGGACAACAACTTTGCATACCAAAATGTTGAATGAGAGATAATTTGATAAAGGAAAAACATACTGGGGGATTGTCAAGACATTTTGGACAAGATAAAACATTTTATTATTTATTGAATGTTTTTTTTTTGTCCAAGTATGAAAGTTGATGTGAAGAATTTTGTTGAGTGATGCATGGTATCTTAGCACGTTAAAGGAATGAGTCAAAATGAAAGTTTATATTAATCATTGCTAATTCCAAGTAGACCGTGAGACTTTGTAAGTATGTATTTTGTTTTGGGGTTGCCTCAAACTTAAAGGGGTAACGATTCCATTCATGTTGTTGTGGACAAATTTTCAAAGATAACACATTCCATAGCTTGTACAAAGACTAGTGATGCAACTAATGTTGCCAATTTATTCTTTAGAGAGATTGTACGGTTTGCTTGGTTTTCTTAGAAGTGTTGTTTTAGATAGAGATACAATATTTGCCAGTGATTCTTAGAGAACACCATGGAAGAAACTAGGCACTAACTTGAATTTCAACTCAACATACAACCCAAAGATAGATGGGAAAGCAAAGGTGGTAAATAGGAGCTTCAAAAATATCTTGAGAAGCGTGGTGAATGAACATCTCAAACAATGGGTTCAAATACTTGCTTAGGCTAAGTTGGCATATAATGATTCACCTAACAGAAGCACATGGATGAGTCCATTTCAGATAGTATATGGAATGCATTTGAGAGGAATTTATGAGTTAAGAAATTTGGGAAAGTAGGAATTAAGGAGTGTTTGGTGAGGACATTGCAACAAGCATGCAAGAATTGCAGGAAAGAGTTAAGTAGTAGTTGCAAGATAACATTAGCGAGTATGAAAAAAGAGAATATGAAAAGAAGATAGATGGACTTTGAAGTTGGTGACTTAGTGATGAAATATCTCAGGGAGGAAAGGTTTCTTGCAGGGACATACAATAAACTAAAACTTAAGAAAATTGGTCCATGTAAGATTTTAAGAAATTTTTCTTCTAATGCTAATGAGTTAGAAGTCCCAAGTGATATTGATATTTCTCCAATTTTCAACGTCTCAAATTTATATCTCTTCAAGGAGACAAAAAGTGTTACAACAGATGATCCTATAAGTTATGAAGATCAAACCAGTGGATGGAAGAAACAACTACCAAAAGTAGTTCACAAAGAGATCGAAATGGTGTTTGATCAAAGGGTAACTAAAAGAATCAGAGGTAAATAATATTTTCAGTGTTTGGTCAAACGAAAAAACTAGCCAATTGACGATGCTACTTCGATGACAACATAAAAATTCTCCAAGTATGGAACGCATATTTAAGATCTCATGAACAATTGTTTTCTTCCCCAGGAGTCTATTGCAAAAACATCTACCAGTCAAAATAATTTATGATCTTAAGTCAAATGTTATTTACTAAAGGGAGCTGGCTTCTTTAATTTTATTAAATTGTAATTTGTTCCTAGTTATAAATCTAGAAGGAATCTATATTGTTAGAGAAAATAGAATGAGTGTATTTTAATTGCAATGTAAAGAGATAACAAAATTGTTAGATAGTTTAGCAAAACAGGTTGAATTTTTTGAGTTAGGCACAAGACATTATGTGATAGATTTTTCAATATAATCGAGGGAAAGAGATTCTTAGATTTTAAGACCATGAGTGGTGTGTAGAGAGGAATACTATACGTGAATTGTACATTTGTAATCTTGTTTTTTTAGTTTGAATACATATAAGAGTATGTGTATTTCTCTATGGGTTTTGGGTGGTTGAATTCATATTGTATTGAGTGAAAGCTAGATTAGATTTCTTTACTTTGTTGTGGAAAAATCAATTGTTGTAGGTGATTGGGTTCCCAAGTTCAAGTTTTGGGAATCACCAATTGAGATATGGTTCATAGTGTAATCTTGTTTTCAGATCGGATCAGGCCTAAATTTCATCATTTAGAAATTTGATCAAAAATATGGATTGTGTTTTTTAGAGTTGATTGATTGATGGACACAAAGAAGGTATTTGTCATGAATTGTCGACTATTTGGGTTGTAGACAATAGTTCAATTGCAAGTTTGTGCCGAATTCTGAATCACTAGGATTGAAGTATTGTTACATTGAAAGATATATTTATACCAAAGAGATACACAGACTAACAGAATAATCTAGAGAGAGGAGATATCCAGAGTAGAGGGAAATATATGATCCAGATTTATGCAGGAACAAAATGAAATACAGATTTAAACAGAAACACAAAACTACAACGAAAACTGAACTTTAATTAATTAATAACAATACTAAAACTTGTTTACATGGAAATTGAAAACAAACTAGCTCGGAGGAATTTTTATTATTAAGAAATAATGGAAACCCTAAAGATCCAAAAAACTAACTGTAGGAGATGAAGTGCCAAAATTTTGTGGGTTTTGTTGAGATTGGTTGGAATGCCAACTTCTTGGGGTCGTAATTTGGGCATATGATCTCTGTTTGGCACACACAATATCTCATTAAAAAGATATATTCAAGGGAAAAAATATTTCTCGACAAGCCCATGTATTATGAGTTATGGGCTTGGTGTGGTTCCCAAAAAAATGACGTTTAGGGCCTCAAAACAATTCTAGAAGTTCAGGACCCAAAAAATGCCAAAAATAGAAAGTTGCGCTAGAAGTTAAGAAACTGAAAGGAACCAATGTTGGGGGTTCAAGTGGAATAGGCAGGTGGACACAATATCAACCTGGATCAATATGAGTCATAGTTGAATGCTAGATTTAACGATCATATGGATAGCTGAAACTTCAGATAACGATCATATGGATCAAAGCGGATAATCTAGATCTGGAAGGGTATTAAGGCTTGAAGCAAAGTTGTATCACCAACTACAATACATCCAAATATCTAAATTGTGTAAAGAATTAGGATTTCTACCTCTAAATACTTTGTGTTGGAAATAATACTAAGAGGGGGGGGGGGGGAATCAATATTAGTAAGTCAATAACATTTCTTTTCACAATCAGATTTGTATACGCTACTTCAGTTAATGAAACTTGCGTATATACGCAACTGTAGTTAAAGAAACTCGCGTATATCTTGCAGACTTATAATTTAGTTAATTCATCAGATGTTGATCTTTAATCCGTGCATCAGAACCATATAACAATAACTAGGTACAGTAAAAACAGAGTAGACAATCACACACAAGAACACAAGATATAAGGTGGAAACCCAATGTGGGTGAAAACCACCTGCTGCAATTTGTCTCTATCTTCTTTTAATAAGAAACTTCTTTTTACAATATTTCTGACTGGTGCAGTCTTATACCAGTACGCAGGCTTCTACCTGTAGAAGGCTACAACCTTCTCTCATTCTCTAGCTTCTCCTGGAAGGGAGCTACAACCCCCTAGCTCTTGTACTAACTGGTGTGTTTACTAGTACGTATGTGCTGACCTACAAAAGGCTACAACCTTCTCTTTTTTTCCAGGGACCACGTTTCATAAATTTTCAGACTGGATCCATCAATAACTTCAATCAACCATCAAATATATCTCCATCAACCTATCTCCTTTGCACCAACCAAAACTAAATCAAACAATCACTTTTCTGAATGCTGCGACTAGAACACAGTAACAGTAACCAGAACCCAAAATAGAAACCCAGAACACTGCAACAACAAACATAAGTAGCTAAAACATATTTTATGAGGTGTACACTACTTCAATGTGTAGAACCTGCGCGCATACGCACTTTCCTCAAGAAAAACCTGCGTATACGCTGTTTTGAAATTCCGAACCAATGTGTATACACACCCTTTCTGTAACGAACCTGCATACATATCTGTAAAATATGATTTAACCTTTACAACTATTCAGACATCAGTTATACCTGGGGTCAACACTTCGGACAAGATACCTTGGACCAACACCATAGGTCAAAATATCATGGTCCAAATACCACAGACCAAAACCAAATTCTACAACATGTACGTGCCTTTCCTTGCATGAAAGTGCGTGTATATGCATACGCGCCTTTTGGTCGGCGAACCCGCATGTATACGCAGCTTGGTTAAGTGGAACCTGCGTATATCTCTTTTTCCTTCATTTTGTGAGCCTGAACTGTGATCTGTCATCTAAGTGAGTTGCCATCAAGGACAACACCTGTGTCATAGTGCCAACCTTGTGTCATAATGCCAACACTTTAAGGTTGATATTTGAACAAAGCGCAATTAGCGCTAAACTCTGAGTTCGAAGTTGATCACTACTACTTTCATGTAGAGTGCTAGTTGCAGAGTAAGAGATTCAAATACCTTAGGAGAACTTCAAAAAGAATTGATCCAAGAATAAAACAGGGAAACATCATTAAATTTCCTTTCTAGGCATCAATTTTCCAGTTTGTTTTATTTCATTTAAATAAGCAAAGAACATGAACGTGATTGCATAAGTCAATATCGTGAAACTCATGAATCTGAAATGTATTTTTTTCTACCTCAAACAGATACAGATTGAGGATGGAATGAATGAGATTGAGATGTCTTTATTTTCTTAGTTGACATGGTTCATGAAATGGTTGATTGGTTACCATCAAAGATCAGTGGAATCCAGAGATACATAAGTGGTCATGATTAACTTGAACATGTCTGCACAGAGATTTGACTATTAAAGAATATAGAGGTACATTCTCTACGCCTTTGGATTTGAACCTATGACCTTTTACAAGGAAGTACATGTTTGTAACCACTAGGCCCACTCAAGTTGTTATAACCATTATATGTTGCATGATAAATAATTATAGGTTACAAAATAATACTAATTTAATTTTAAGTTTACCTTTGTGTAGAGATTTGACTTCTAAAGCATATGGAGGTGTACATTCTTTACCCCTTTGGATTTGAACCCGCGACCTTGTACAAGGAAGTACATGTTCTTAACCACTAAGCCCCCTCATGTTGTAATAACTATAATAACTCTTATTAGGTTCAAACCTCATGCGAGGGGTTGAGGGTGGGAGTCAATTATGGAAGGAAAAAATCATGTTAAGAGATGTCTAGGTTCGATCGAGTCTTTCAAAATATTAGTGACAATATCTTACAATTGAGCATATTGTTCTTCCATCCAGTATTTGGGTTGGCCTTGTCCTAGGTTTAGCCTAGATCTAAAAAATAAATAAATTATTATAGGTTAAAAAGGATCATATTCCTTAGATGTTAGGAATGGGTCATTTCATGTTGCATGGTTTTCTTTAAATAGTGGTGATTAGTCAACCCACATTTGCATATAGTAGTTATTGATAGTTATCCTCACTAACAGTTGACAACTAAATCACATAGTCTAAAGCATTTCTCTGGGCATATTTTTTGGTAAATTTTGTTTGAAATTTGGCAAGGATCATCAACTTATATTCATATGGCAGAACTAGAAATTGAAAAGCTAGTGAATAGGGACACTTGGGAAATAGAACAATTATTAAGTATGGAATATAGTTTAGAAGTGTTGAAAAATCAAGTGCAATGTATACTAACACTAATTTCGGAACATGATAATTACTTTTGATGATTTATATGTCTTCTTTTATCCTTTTCAACTTATTCATTAAGCAATTATACTTTAGAAATTCAACCATACAAGGATAAGAAAAGTAAAGATCACAATGCATAGAATCAACACAATGCCTACCCTAGGAAAACCCACTTGGGGTAAAAACCCAATAATTCTATCCTTAGAGAATCAATTCAACAATAGATATCAAAGTCATGACTATGGAAAAACTAACTAGCAAAGATGTCCACCAAGGTCCAAGTCAAACCCTCGTCAATTTGTCTACAACAGAGGTCTATCTTCCACAAGAGTTTGAACTTAATCGTAGAGATGAAACATGAAATTCAGCCCCTTTCGACAAAGTATATGCCACAAAATCTCGACCCCTTTTCACAAAGATAAACTACATAATCCTCATCCCTTTCCACAGAGATAAACCACATGATATTTGTCCCTTTCCATGGAGATAAACCACAGGATAATCAACGTGATTGATAAAGAATAATTATAGAAATATTGGCCTTGTTCCTCAAAGAATAATAACACAAAATACAACTTCTTCACAAGGCTAGACTTGACTTTGATTTGATTCTTAATATTCTTCATTCTTCTCCTTAATCTCCTTCACATGAATGGAAGATATTATGTCTTGATGATCATATCGAATGGTGGTGGAGAAGAGGACGAATGTCTCATATATATAGTGATCAATAAGCCAAATGGGTGTCTTGAATAATTGGGCTAACGTGAAGACTTGAGGGATGACTTGGACATTTTGTGGTGTCAAAACAAAAATTCATTTTTTTCTTTTCTTTTGATAAATACATGAATAATTTAGTTTTCTTATGAGCATGAAGAACATGCTTTACATAACAAAGTACATTAATTAATATATTAGTATGAATACCAACCATAACTACAAAATTCAACACCCTCTTAGCTATGAAGGTATTCATAATGACTGTAAAAATGATCTCAAGTTGAACACTTCTCTAAGGAAAAATCAAGACTAAGATAAGCATCATCATCAATATCATGATCACCAACATCAACCATACATAATCACAATTCACCATTAAACAACTATAGACATAGTTTAGGTGAAACACTGGAGGCCTCATTAATGATAAACAAGCTCACTCTAGAAAGATATCTGAGCATGATGCTAGGAGGCTCATGCTCATCTGAGCGGCCTCTAGGACTATTATCCAATTAAGGTTAAACTGACACATGGAGAATATCCTCTGATGAACCATTCTTCAAACCAAGGTCAAAGTGACACATGGAGAATGTCTTCCATTGGACGATTCTCCAACCAACGTCAAAGTGACACAGGAAGAATGTCAGTCTGTTGGACCATTCTTCAACCATGGTGATAAACACACAAGAATAATGTCAGTCCATGATGCTATTTATTATGTCAAACTATTATCCAACCAATGTCATCATGACACATGGAGGAATTATCCAACCAAGGTCATAATGACATAGGGAGAATATGGAGTTGTTATCCAACCAAGGTCGTGAAGACACAAGAATAATGTCAATTCACAATGGTGTCCCATACAATCTCCCTATAAATAAGAGAGGTGTTCTCCTCAAGTTCAAGCTTGTCTTGAAAGTACACAAACTTCGCTCTGGAAAGGGGCATCATAAGGATATAAACTATCTGCTCATCAATGGAGATATGCTGGAGCTTCACAACTCTCTTCAACATGATGTCTAGAATGAAGTGGTACTTGATCCCAACGTGTTTTGACTTCCCATCATGGCCGTCACCAATGTCAAGTCATAAAATGGAGTAAATGATTTAACATTTGTTTTGTCAACCCAGGTAGGTAAACTGTGAGGTGAAACACAATATGTGTAAATTGGGTACTTAGTTATTTCTTATGTAGAAACAAATAACAAACCGATTACAGGTAAACCTCATAGTTGATTCCAGCTTACAATGGTTTTCATAATTCTAAATTCAATTTTTGACCTTGTTGGAATGATATTGTAGATTCAGTGAAATGCATTACGCTTTATCACCAAATGCTTTATTTGAAATAATAGTTATTTGGTCACAATTGAATTAAGAATGAACTGGAAAGTAATTCTAAGTGAAACCAATGTTCCAAGCTTATAAGAAAATTCACTCAATTACAATATTTTAGTTTAAATACAAATTTCATCAATTTATCATTCTAATCACTATTTCAAGCACGTGATGCTTAACTAATTCTGATGATTTAAATTTAAAACATAGTAAATACTGATCAAGGAAACAAATATAATTAAATCCTACTCCTTATCTACACTTTGTTATCAAACTGCACTATTACAGGAAAAACATAGCTCTTATTACAATAATTTTTGTGTGATTACATGATCACTATAGGAAATTATTACAAGAAATTTCGGGAAATTACATGAAATTCTGTGTAAGTACATGAAATTCTGTGTAATTACATGAAAACATAGTATGCCCATTTTTGAGTTATACAACAAAAATGATAAATATAAATCACTCAAAGCATATCATAACTGATAAAACACATGATAAACGATATACAACACATATCAGGGGGCCCTCTTGGTGTATGTTGGCAGTGAAACACTAAAAAACTACAAAAAATTGTGCACCATATCATAGAATTCCTTCGTATATTAAAGAGAAATAGAAAATTGCCACCTTGTTCAAATATAATAAATGTAATATATGTTTCTTCTAACCTATATATTCTTTATGCATCATCTTTTTATGCAGAAATGTCAATCTTAAACCGACTTCCCCAAAAATAGGGCCATTTCAGCGCTTCAAACCAACATAAAATGATTACAAAGGAAAATTAGTGATATTTGCATGGTCTCCTTGACCCTTCACGACTCACATACTAAGTTCCAGGTACATATGATTGAATTCCAACTGATGGAGAGGATTCAGGTGATTTCCAAAATGGTTTGTAGGATTTGTTAAGTAGATATGTTATATTGACCAACCTTTGACTTATGGGTTGCAAGAAACTATGAGAAGGTAAGATAGATATTCCTCCATTAGATGGACATCTTGATCGTGCTCCATGTGTTAGGATCACATTAGCTGACGTGGACCTCCATAAAATTTGAATAGATTATAAGAATTCTGCATTCGTTAATTTCCCGTGATTACATAGATCCCTCTAATTTACTGTTTTACCCATTAGTACATGAAATAAATTCTTTTAATAAATATATATTACCTTCAATTTTATATTTTTACGCCATTTCCTTCATCAAATTGGTAAAAAGATAAGGATTTAAGGTTCAAATGGAAGGTAAAAAAGTAAAAAATAAACTGGTCAAAGATACCAATACTTAGACCCAACAACCAACACCAGATCAAGATAATCTTGCAAGTAGCCTCAACAATCATACTGCTTCTTAACTTTCCAAACCAGATGCAATATACTCGATCACTGAGTGTAACACATGCCCACTTCAATCTCATCCAAGAAAATCGTAACATAGCCCAAACTAAAGCAATATCCTCATAAACTCTTTCTGTATTTAACATTCATAACTCAATCTAAATTTGCAATCGTACTTCATTGTTTGAGATAAATCTCAAATCATAACTAACTTTTCCATAACTAACTATACTATGCTAATACTCTAACACATTTTGAGCAATATATCTTGGATCAACCATAAACTAATATGCTACCTTCACTGGATCATAGATGCTTTTCAGTCTCCTGGTCTGGGTGCTCCCTCTTAGACTGAGACATATCCTGTTGTGGTAAGTTAGGCTGCTCCCTCTACCACTATTGTCTTTTAGTATATCAACTAGCAACGATAGTCCATCATCTAAAAATCAAAGGCCAACTCCCTATGAAGTTAAAAAAATGGTTCCTGAGGAAGTCTTGAATGCTTCCTCTAAAGCAACAAGATCTTCTACTTTCATTAGAAAACAAATCATATATGATCAACCTTGATTCACTAATCAAAGTGTATCAATTATGAAGAGCAGGCACAAAGCCTTCTTTTTTCTTGCAAGTATAATACTTCTTCGTGTACCTCACAAGCTTGAGATAAGTCATATGTACACTTCTTTCATCGAGGAAGATGATCTTTGCATCCAACATAAATCATAGAAATAATTTTTAACAGAAGTGTACCTGACTTCATAATCTTCTTATTCTTACTAAGATAATCCTTTGCTTTGTGCTTCTTGCCATATATTCATACTTGATTTGGAAGTCATCACTGAATTATTTTCAACATAGATCAAGGGCATACTTCAATCTTTTCTTATCAGTGTTCTCCATTTGGGTTCATATTTCATCTAGTACAATATCTCTCAACATAAACCTTGATTTTGGGAAAGTCCTATTGTCACATGCTTTGCTTCGTTCTTCCATTTCTTCCATCTCCTTCCAAAGCATTAGCAACCTTCATCACATACCTGAAATCCTTACTAGGAGGCAACGCAAGAACAATTATAACCAAGCAAAAGATACAAAGACAAGAAACTAACTGCTAGTAAAAACAACAATAGTAATAATCAAGGAAAAAATATAAAATACTTATCTTTTGAGAAAAATGTCAGCGCCCTCTTGATCTAGTCCTCATTGCAACTAGGTAATTATGATACCATTCCTTCCTTTCACAAGCTAGGGTTACATCTTTAAGTAGAAATGGTGATCTAGGTCTAGTTGTAGGGTTTTATCCACAAATCCTAGGGCTTTCTTATAACGAACTCTAGATTTCTAGGGTTTATAAACTAGTTATAAGAAGGGCTCATAGCATAGGAGTTATGAATTTTATTTTTATGTGAGATACTCCTTCAACTCCCTCTTGCTCCTATTAGAGAAATCCATAGAGTGGCAGTTAAATGATTTCTCTTATTGATGACATTATCTTGTGATGTTTTCATTATTATTATTAGTTATTTGAATTTATCTTTTCTTATCATCAATACTAATTCCAAGCAACAAATAAAGAGAACACAAGATGTAGGCATGATGCCAAGGCAAAACCTCACTCTAGGGGAAAACCTGGTCAAAATTCTTCCTTCAATAGATTCAAGATGAGAGGACCAAGACCCTTACAACTAAAACTCAAGACTACCTCCATCCATCTAGTCAACCTTGTAATGCCATTCTTCAGTTCCATCATTCCTTTCTCCTGTAGTAGTCATGAGCACCAAACCATCCTTGTTGTGATAACATTGAGTTTTCTCACCGAGATAACACTGAAACCATATCATTGTACTTGCACTGAAACTTTGTCACTGTACTAGCATCGAAACTAATCACTCTGGAAGCACCAAAAAATATTTGCTGTGATAACATTGAAATATCTTCACATAAAATAACACCGAACCATTCACTGACATATCACTGAATTTCTGTCTTTATCCTTCATTTAAATCTGCATTGTATCACAGAATGTAGGCCGAGATTGTCACTGTGATTTATCCGAATTTGTCTTTGAAATCCGAGCTTCTTAACCAAACTTATCTTCTGATATTATATCTAAACTTCACGTGGTAAAGTAATGTGAAGACCCTATGCCTATATATATACAGTTTTTTTCCAATCTAAATAAGATGACATGAGACTTAGAACAATAATGTCTTCATACAAGCCGTCATGAGTTCACCTTATGGAAGTCGACTTGAAGAGGATTCTTTCAATCAGCAAGGAGACTTTGATGGATGGAGGAGTCTTCATAAATTGTTTTTGACAATAACCTAAAGCCTACAATAGAGGCTTGACCTATATATTTGACCCAAGCATGAAACCCATGCTTTAATAAGTCAATTCAATAATAATAAAAATTCCTTTTGCTTTTCTTTTTACAATTATATTTTTGACTTCAAATTGAATTATGAAGACCTCACCTAGTTACATTTTCCAACAACTCCTAGCCTACTTGCATTAATTCCAGCTAAAGAAGCCCTTATCATTAGCTGCTAAATATTTTGTAGTATCATTCTTAGATTTATTTTGACGAGGATACTCATAATCATCATTGCCCTTCCTCTTCTTATCATTCGATGCTTCAATTCAATTATTTCTATAATGTCCAAATTTGTGACATCCAAAACATTGGACTTTTGAGAAGTCTTTCTTTCCTTGTGAATTTGGTCTTCTACCTACATTTTTATTTTGAGTTCCATACTTCTTTCCATTATTCCTTCTAGATATTGTAATGAAAGCTTGAGATTCTTCTTCATCATGAATTTGGATCTTTCCTTTAGCTATAAATCTATTTTCCTCTTGAGAACAAGAGGTCCACAATTCTTCAAAACTTGGAATATCCTTTCTAGCAAAGATGCCAACATAAAATGCATACCATAATTCTGGTATTCCATTGATTGTTGTAGTGATCAATTCAAATTCGGAAATGAGTTCACTAATGCTTTGGAGATGATATCTTATGTGTGCTATGTTCATGAAGTAGGAGGCCACAAGTTCATCTTTTGACATCTTAATATCACATAGTTGATTCCTTAAAGACATATTTTTATTGATGTTGTTGATTTAATACAAATTAACAAGAGTATCATAGACTTTCTTTGATGTAGCCAATTCTAAAACAAATAATATTAGATGGTCCTTGAGATATTCAAATAGAATTCTTTGAGCCTTGACCTCACCTTTCCTTCATCATCATATTTATCTGGTTGAAGTACTTTTCCTTGGACATATTGCAAAACATCTTGTTCTTCTAGGACAAGATCAAACCCCTTTTTCCATGCTTTGAAGCTATATTCGACTTCAAGTTTGTTGCCTTCCTTGCAAGTGGGAGCCATTTGCTCAGAAATCTTGGACATAGAGATAAGATATTTCTTCCTTGAGAGAGTTAGAGATTCAACAATGTGTGATCTTCAACTTTCTTTCTTCACCAAAGCTCTGATACTATGTTGAAAAATCAAGTGGAATGTAGACTAGCACTAATTTTTGAATATGGTAATTACTTCTGATGATTTATATGTCTTATTTTAGCATTTTAAACTTCTTCATCAAGAAATTATACTTCATAAATTCAACCATACAAGAATAAGAAAAATAGAGATCACAATGCACAAAATCAACATAATGTTTACCTTGGGAAAACCCACTTTGGGTAAAAACACAAAAATTATTTCCTTAGATAATCCATTCAATAATAGATATCAAATTCAAGGTTATGAACAAACTAACTGGAAAAGACGTCCACCAAAATTCCAAGTCAATCCCTCCTCAATATTTCTGCAACAGATGTCTATCTCCAAAAGAGTTCAAACTTGATCACAAAGATGACACATAAAACTTGATCCCCTTTCCACAAAGTATATGCCACAAAATATTGACCCCTTTTCACCAAGATAAACCACAAAATACTTAAACCTCTCCACAAATTTAAACCATATGATATTTGGCGGTTTCCACAGAGATAAATGACAATATATTCATCCATTTCCACATAGATAAAGCACATGATATTAAACCCTTTCCACAAAGATAAACCACACGTTATTTGGCCTAATCCACGAAGATAAACCACAGGTTATTTGGCCTAATCCACAAAGAATCATCATAGAAACATAGACCCCGTTCCTTAACAAAAAATTCAGCTTCTTCACAAGACTAGACTTGACTTTGATTTGCTTCTTGATCTTCTTCATTCTGCTCCTTGGTCTCCTTCGTATGGATAGAAGATATTGTGTCTTCATGATAAAATCAAGTGGTGGTGGAGAAGAGGACGAGCGTCTCATATATATAGTGATCAATACATAGAATGTGTGCCTTGAATAACTAAACTGACTTGAAGACTTGAGGGCCAACTTGGACAACTTATGGTGTCAAAACAAAAATTCATTTTATTTTTGTTTGGATAAAGTCATGAATAGTTTAATTTTCTTATGAGCATGAAGAATTACATAAATAAGTACATCAATAATAAATATATTAATATGAAGACCGACCATAGCTACAAAATTCAACAAGAAGGTCAATAGTCATCCTAGCTATTTTTTCTAGAAACACCTCAAAAAAGGAGAAAAGCTTAAAAGAGAACTCTTACTCAAAGTCTCCAGACAATTTTTGAAATAGAGAATGAATACCAATAGTCTTGGAAAAATATGATGCCAGTTTCATATATGAACTAAAATGGTGATGTACCTGTAGACCTTTTCGTTGATAGCTTGTTTTTCCAAAGTGCATATTTAAGATTGGCATCCCAATTTTTCTTATTATCTGACAAAACATTTTTAATCATCCTTATCAAAATCTTGTTTGAAGACACTGCCAATCCATTTCCTTGAGGATATTAAGCTGTTGAATGACTCTAAGAATAATATTATATTTTGATAGAAATTGACGATCTTCATTTATTTCAAGGCTTGAGCATTATTTGTAATAATCTTCCTTGGGTAGCCAAATCTCGATAAAATAATTTCTTCTAAAAATTTAATGACAATTGTATCTGTTTCTACCCTAGTGGGAATTGATTCAACTCACCTAGTAAAATAATTTGTGGCTATGAGGATCTATTTATGTTGGTTATTTGAGGGTAGATGGATCTCTCTTACAAAATCTAAGCCCCACTGTCTAAAAGGTGCTTCTATGAAGATTGCAATTAATGGTAAAGAAAGGATTTTTTTTTTTACTTATGAGTATGTAACGTTGTACATAGACTTTCACTTTAGCATTTACTTCTACAAACATTTTAGGCCAATAAAAACTCGTTCTTAATATTTTGTGGCCTATTTCTCTCTAGGTATAATGTCCTCCATATATTATATGATGGAAATTATTAGTTTCTTCTTCAATCAAGCATAGAAAAAGTACACCTTATGGATCTTTCCAATACATCTGCTCATTTAGAATGCTGAACTCGATGGCATGAAGTTTGAGAGATCTCATTTTAACTTTATTGATTTTTGGTGGATATTTCAAATTCTACAAGTAAAATACAATTTCCTTATACCGCATTGAAGAAGAGAATTTTTCTTTAACCTTTAGGAAAGGTTCTTATGGATTGTTTCCATTGGGTTAAGGCGAAGAAGGTTTAGTGGGTTCTTCTCTGTATTATTATTAGAAGGAGAATATGAAATCTGGATGATAAAATTTATTTCCAATATTTTTCAATTTGATTTAGCTAACATTTTGGTTGGTCCATGTCCTTTGTTTAACTTTGTTGGCTTGATTTCCATTTCAAATTCTTGGATTTTTCTAATCCATTTCTCTCTTTTTCCATCAATGTCAAACTGACTTAAAATAGCCTTAACAATGCTATTAGGAACATACACAATTATCTTAGAATGAAAAACATATGTCCTAAAATATTTCAAGGCTTTGACCAATACATAATCTTGTTTTTCTAAAATTTTATACTTAAGTTCAACATCCCTAAGGGATTTGCTACATTTGGTTTTTCATAATTATCCTCATTCTTTTCTAACAATATTGTTGCAATGGTAGAATCTAAAGCAAAAGAAAATATAACAAAGGGATGATTATAATTTGGACTACTAAGAATAAAGGCTTCACCTAATGCTTTCTCGATATGATAAAAAGAGGCCCATGCTTGAGCTGTCCACTTAACATCATTATCCTTCTTAAGCATTTCAAACATCTTTGATTATCTCTGCATAATTAGAAACAAATATTCTTAAAAATTTGATATTTACCTAATAATGATTGAATCTCCTTTTTGTTTCAAGGTAGGCCAATCACTTTGATTGTTGATACTCTTCTTGGATCAATTCTGATTCATTTTAAAACAATATGACCCAATAATTTCCCCTTCGTGGAAAAATGAGACTTCTTAGGTTTGAGGGAGAATCCACCAAAATTTCTACATTTATGAAATGTATGTTGAAGATGCTTTAATTATTTTGAATCATAATTGGAAAATACTATTATGTCATCTAAATATACTACAATTACTTTATCTCCTTCTCAAACAAATGCAATGTCCATATCCTTTTGAAAGGTTTCCCCTCTATTCATCAAGCTAAAATGATTTTTGGCATAAATGAATGTACCCCACAATGTAGTGAAATTTGTTTTACTATGGTCTTTAGCTTGCACTATTATTTGATTATACCCTGAATAGCCATCAATCATTGATATCTTTACCACTACGACTACTCTTTGCAAAATATAATCCATTTTTGGAAGAGGATAAGTGTCCTTTATAGAGACTTTTTTTAAGTTTCTGAAGTCCACATAGAGCCTAATCTCTCGATTTTTCTTTCTAATAGGGACCAAATTTTATATCCATTGAAAGTATCTGATATGTTCTATGATCTTGGTATCTAACAATTTTTTGACTTCTTTTTCAATCATTGGTAAATTATGGGAGAGGCTTGACTAATCTAATCTTTTACTTAAATGGTTTCGAAGCTGGTTTTAATGGAATATAGTGTTGTATTATTAGGTATCATAGGTTTTTATATCCTCGTACTTCCAAGTGAACACATCAATATACTACTTAAAAATATTCACATACCTTTCCTTCATCTTTGAAGGAAAATATTTAGCCAATTTGATCAACTTAGGTTCTTTTTCTTCCCCAATATTACAATCTTCGGTCTCCTTAAAATTTTCTTATAAAGTTGCTTTGATAGGGATGCCATTTTGATCAAATAATCTCTCCAATGGTACCAATCTATTTGGAATGAAATTGTTTTTGGGTTGAACAATTTGATCTCTGCTATCACATTTTTCGATTCAGGTTTAGGATCTATTGTTTCAATTTCATCATCTTGGTCAATATGAGCAACAAAAAACTCATTTATTGATTCTAATAACCTTTTAATTTGCTGATAATCTTCAAAAACATACAAATATATGACATTATCTGGAATTGAGGGCCAATATTTGATTTCAACTTCATAACGTAGTTGAGGATTTGCTGTAATCCCGAAAAGGCTTGTAGAGACTACCAAATAATCTACCATGTGGTTTTGTTCTCTTTTGATTGTATTAATGTTAAAAGCAAGAAATAAGTTTTCTATCATATCCGAAACTTCATTTATGTAGGATCTAAGCCATGGATTCTTTTCCTAACAAATATTTTTTGCCTTCTTGACTACCAATTATGAATCCCTAAAAACTGCAATATTCTGAGTTTTGAGTTTCTTTGTAGCTTCCTGTTCCAGGTTTAAGGCTTCATACTCAACAACATTTTCGTGAATTCATATCCCAATTTAAAATAAATATCAATGGTTTCTTTTAATGGAGTGATCAATTGTTGCTCCTGATTGTTTTTTAGTAGACACTCTGTTACACAGTAAAATGTCACTGCCACCATGTCAGTCTCCCTACTGTGCTATAAACCACATTCACCTATACCCCATGCTCCTCAAAAATGGCTAAAAAACCCTCTTTGCCTAAGTTAAATGGATCATCGCGTCTATTTATAAAATAACCGCGCTGATAGGCGGAGGCTAGTGTTGTTTTTGCGCTGCCAGCGCGGAAGCACACGTCTTTTCCGCGCTGGTCCCATTTTAACGAACATCGCACCCTCCGTTTGTCCTTTTCGCGCTGACCAGACCTCTTCTACATCGGTTTGCAATGTCAGCGCGGCAGTTCATGGGTTTTCCGGGCTGATCCTGTTTGAGCGAATTTGTTCTAACAACCAGCCTTCCAGATCCCTCCAGACTTGGTTGTTAGCATTGTTGAG
>APFE030780152.1:0-16809 GCA_000404065.3 Pinus taeda | reverse complement strand
TAAATGTTAAAAAAGTTTCATGTACTTGAATAACTATATTTGTGCATAGAGGAAATTGTCCTAAATGTATTACTTATCATTTAATTGTAGGATACTATGTAGGTGAACAAATATGTTATGGATTCATAAGATTGTAGCTTTCATTTCCAATAGAGAAGAGAGTGACAGTTTAATATTTGAATTTTAGACATGAACCTAAAATTAACCTGCATATCTCCACCACCTCATCCTCCTCCTCCACATCCACCATGTCCACCTCCTCCTCCTCTCCTTCACCTTCACCTCATCCACCACCTCCATCTGCACCACCTTCTCCTCCTCCCCCACCTTCTCTTCCTTCTCCTCCTCCACCACCTTCTGCTTCTTCTCCTCCTCCACCACCTACACATCCTGCACCAAATCCTCCTCCACCACCTCCAACTCCACCTCCTCCTCCTCCACCACATCCTCATCCACCACCTATGCATCCCCCGCCACCTCCTCCAACACCAACTCCACCTCCACCTCCACCTCCTCCATAAAATCTTCTTTCTCATCCTCTACCTCCAACTCCCCCTCCACCACCTCCTCTTCCCCCACCTCAGCCTCTACCTACTCAACCTACACCTCAACCTCCTCCACCACCTCTACCTCCACCTCCACTTCCACTTCTGCATCTATCTCCTCCTCCACCACAACCTTCTACCCTTCCTACACCTCTTACACCTCCACCACCACCAACTCTACATCCACCTCCACAACCACCTCCTATACCTCCCCCTTCACCTGAACCTTCACACTGCTGACTCCACCACAACCACCTCCACCAAATCCACCTCCACCACCTCCACCACCTCCACCTCCACCACCACCTCCTCGAGCTCCACCTCTACCTCCACTTTCACACCATTAACTCCACCATGACCATCTCCACCACCTCTAGCTCCACCTCTTCCTCCACCATATCCACTTCCACTACCTCCTCCTCCTCAACCTCCACCTACATCCTCCACCACCTCCTCCTCCTCCTCCACCTATTCCTTCACCACCTGCTCCACCTCCTCTTCCTCCACGTCCTACTCCACCTCCTCCACCACCTCTTCCTCATCCTTGCATTCCACCTCATCCTCACTATCCTCCTCCTCCTCCTCCACCTCCACCTCCACATCCACCTCCTCCTCAACCATCACCACCACCACCTCATCCTCCTCCTCGATCATCTCCTCCTCCAACTCCACCTCCTCCACCACCTCTACCTCCACCCCACAATGTCCTCCTCCTTTACCTCCTCCTCCTTCACCTCCACCTCATCTTCCTCCACCTCCACCTCATCTTCCTCCACCTCCACCTCATCTTCCTCCACCTCCACCACCCCTTCCTCAACCTCTACCTCCACCTCCACCTCTACTTCTACCACAACCCCCTTTGCTACCTCTGCTTCTGCTGCCTCCTCCTCCACCTCCTCCGCCACCACCACCACCACCACTACCTCGTCCCCCTCCTCCTCCTTCACCACCACATCCACGTCCACCCTCTCCTCCACCACCACCCCCACATCCACCCCATCCTGCTCCACCTCCGCCTCATCCTCCTCCTCCTCCTCCACCACCTCTGCTACCTCCTCCTCCCCCTCCAGTACCTCTACCTACTCCTCCTCTTGCACCACCTCAACCCCCTCCAGCTCCTCCACCAGCTCCTCCACTGCCTCCACCACCTCCTCCTCTGGCTCCACCTACTACACCTCCATGAACACAACAACCTCTTCCACCTCCACCTCCTCCTCAACCGTATTTTCCTCCTCCTCCTCCACCACCTCCACCGTCATGCCCCGAGGCCAACGGTAGTATTTAAACAGCTCTTGGCGAAGCACGGCACCACCGAACACTTTCTTTTAACCAATACTTATGTTCATGCACTACGCCTAACCACTTATTCCTACTTAGCTTGTGATTCTCAACTAAGTATTATTCTTTATCCTTTATACCAATGAACACCCATACACATTCATTATCAATATAAATTATAAATGATGAACACAATTTCACAGTATAAAGGGAGGGGCAACTCCCTGAACAATGAGTCTGCCCAACAATATATTTTACAATAGTTTACAATGTACAAGTATACTTGGAAAGCCAAAGTTTCATACTTAGTCAATTTTACAATCCAAGGCAAAACTCGGTTACCTAACTCGTCGACACCTCCGCACGGTCGGTGCACAACTCACCAACGCTTCGTTCACCTTGTCGCACGATCGTGTTGTTTGCCCAACTTGGGCACGCCTCCAAGTCGCCACACATGGGTGCCTCTAACCGAGACACACCTCCATCCACAATCTCAACACTTCACCAAGTCACTGTGCACACTTGCACGATGGGTGGGCGCTCACTCGAGCCGCCAAGACACCCGTACGAACTCGTCGCACAAACCTTCGCAAAAACCGGGCGCCACACCTGTGCATGCCACAACCGTCCATCGGGTGCCACACACAGGTGCACACCACAACTCAACCACTGGGCAGTCATGCCCGCACCTTCACCCACAACCGCGCCTCACTGTGTAGCCCTACCCAAGAATGGGCGCATGCTAAATCTACGCCTTCCCTTAAACTTGCACACTAGAACTGCGCACTTCCTTGTTGAGCGAATCATGTAGAGCGAGTTGGTTCAATGTTCAAATGAGTGCCAACACAATACAATATATATGCGTTGAAGGGGAGATCATGGCTTGCCCAGGCGACCTCACCCACGCCCTTGCTCCATCGCAAAAGCCCCTAAGTCATCAAGTCAGCCTCCATGCACCCTCCACGCCATATAAACAAGTCTCCTCCTCACAAATGTGCATATGTGTCATTGCACGTTTGGAAGAGCTCACACTTCCACCATCGCACTTCACGTTGGAGCTGCAGGTCATTACATCTTCCTCCACCTGTAGTCGTTGTCGTCCTCGACAACATACCATCCTGGTAGCCCTCCACCAAGATCATCACCAATGTCTATCTCATCCTTAGTCCATGATGTCAATTCCTCCACATATTGCAAAAATCCCTGCAGCATATGCAGAACTACCATCTTCATCATGTGTGGTCCTCATCCTATGAACAATCCTCCTTGTTTTCCTGATGCCAACATCTCTTTGGTACACTGCTAGCCCCCATGACTTGAACTAGTCAGGTGATCAATCCAACTATCACGTTCAAATCATAAGAATGTTCCTCTTTATGCCTTCACTAGTCTATCTCAGATTCTACCACATCTCAGACTCACCAAGAATCTCACCATACTCAGGTCCATGGAAACTACATCCCATCTGCAACATGTCATTATTCTTGATGCCAAGCTATCCCTGCACCATTTGTCATACCTGCTGAACCTGTTTTAAAGGACTCACTTTCATGAGCAGCTAACAATGAGCCCCATATTCTTGTCCATCTAAGAAGATGTGGAGGGAGTAGAGCCTGAAGGCTCACCCTCACTAATCACCTCAATCCATCTATCAGGATCCTCAATCTCCATCCTTTGTAGATAAGTGACCCGATCCTCCTCTTGAACATTCAGCCTCACATATGCCCCATCATCATCATCATCATCCTCGACCTCTTCTAGCCTTCTTGGAAAGTCAAAGATACTATATGAAAGAGTCCTGATGACCAATGACTGCTTGGTAAGCTTTGTCTCAACCATGGACAATTGCTTACTCATGTCATCCATCCGATTCTCGTCCTCCATTTGCATCACTGCCAACTTACAATCGGGACTTGTTACTCCAATGGTAGGCATGCCAATGGGTACATCTTCCCTTCCATCGCAAATGTATAGCTTCTTCAAATGTGGAACAATCATAGCATCAAACTGTTTCATGAATTCCATTCCCAGCATAACCTCATAGTCATTTATCATCACTATAGTGAAGTCAACCTTCCATGTCTACTCACCATGTGTTGTGTCCACCTTTTCAGCTACACCAAGAACTTCATCGAAAGGAGAATTCAATGTCTTCATTTGTGCCTTGATCAGTACAAATTTCAGCCCAATCCTTCTTGTAGTATCTTCTCCCATGAATTTGTGAGAGGCCCCACTATCCACCATAGTGGGTATATCAGCATCTCCAACTTTCATCTGAACATACTCCAACTTATTCCTCTCAGGATTCCTCCGAGAGATCACCTCTCTAGCAGCAGCAACACCAAGTATCTGCATCATCCCCATAGAAGCTTCTTCATTCTTCGCATTAGATTGTGCAATCGTAGCCACTTTAGGTTTAGAAGGGAAATTATTCACCGTATGTGGCCCTGCACATATCCAACACTTCAAGACTTTCTTCATCTTCGAACTGTCATCTGATTTCGAAGCATCTTCTTTCTTCTTATCTTTCGGCTTGTCGGACTTCTTCTTCCTATCATCAGAAGTCTCATCATAATGCTCCACCACCCTGTCAACAGCAGCAAAAGCTTCTTCAAGTGCTCTAATCCTCTGTCTGTTCACTTCATTGCATGCCCAAGGCTTCAACCCAATAATCAAATTGAATACCTTTTCCCTCTTTGCCATGTTAGGAAGTTCTAGGACCGCACTTGCAAACTCCTGCTGATATGTCTGAAGGTTCGCTTTCTACATTATGAATTTTACCTTCATCCTTGCTTCCCACGTTTCATCTTGAGGACTGAAATGGGCTTGCAAAGCTCGCTTCATTTCATCCCACGAAGTGATGTCACTAGAACTGCCACTGGCAATCTGATCCATCCGTCTTCGCCACCACATCTTAGCATCCTTTGTCAAGAACTGAGAAGCTATCTTGAACTTTGTCTCATCATCAGATAGTCCCAATCATTCCAAGTATTGCTCCATGTCCCATAGAAAGTTACCAAGAGTCTTTGCACTCCTTGTACCATTGAAAGATTCTGGTTCCTTGACTTTCACATGAGGCACTCCTCCACCTGAGTTATGCCTTACGACCTTCTTCAACATCGCGATCTCATCTCTGGCTTCGTCAAGAGATTTCTTAAAGTCCATGATCTCTACAAGACCGTGATCCCTTGCTTCTTCAACCTCCTTGACCCTTACTTCAAGTTGTGTACACATAAGATCGGTGTACTCGTGTTGGTTTTGGAGTTCCTCGAGCTCTTCCTTCATCTTTGAATTGGCCTCTTGATCTTTCACGACCAAGTCAATCTTCTTATTCCAGTAAGCCTCTAAGTCCTCCACTTTCTCCAACACTTTCTCAATGAACCCAAGAGTAGTGTCCTTCGCACCGTAACTAGACCCAATCTGAGATTCAACCGTTGCTAATAGCCTTCTTCTTCTTTGCAATCTAGTTTCAACCATACAACAGTTTCACCTACAACCCAAGTCCTTGATGCAACACTTATCAGGAAGTGTTCACCAACCTCTTTTACCTGCAAGTACCAGTCACCAACTCCAAGTGTATACCACCTTCACTTCGTCACCAGCCACCCTACTCTAATACCAACTTCAACTGATCTCTGATACCAACTGTCACGCCCCCAGGCCAGCGGTAGTCTTTCAACAACTCTTGGTGAGGTGCAGCACCACTGAACACTTTCTTTTCACCAATAATTATGTTCGTGGACTACGCCTAACCACTTATTCCTACATAGCTTGTGGATCAACTAAGTATTATTCTTTATCCTTTATACCAATGAACACCCATACACATTGATTATCAACAACAATTATAAATGATGAACACAATTGCATAGTAGAAAGGGAGAGGCAACTCCATGAACAATGAGTCTACCCAACAATATATTATACAACAGTTTACAATGTACAAGTATACCTGGAAAGCCCAAGTTTCATACTTAGTCAATTTCACAATCCAAGGCAAAACTCGGTTGCCTAAATCATCGGCACCTCTGCACGGTCATCACACGACTCACCAACGCTTTGTTCAGCTTGTCGCACGGTCGTGTTGTTTTCCCAACTTGGGCACGCTTCCAAGTCGCCACACACGGGCACCTCCAACCAAGACACACCTCCGTTCACAATCTCAACACTTCACCAAGTCACTCTGCACACTTGCACGATGGGCGGGTGCTCACCCGAGTCGCCAAGACACCTATGCCAAGTCGTTGCACAAACCTTCACACAAATCAGGCGCCACACCCATGCACACCGCAACCATCTGTCAGGCGCCACACACCCGTGCACACCACAACTCGACCACCGAGCGCTCCTACCCACACCTTCACCCACAACCGTGCCTCACCGTGCAGCCCTGCCCAAGAATGGGCGCATGCTAAATATGCGCCTTCCCTTAGACTTGCACACTAGAGCTGCGCACTTCCTTGTTGAGCGAATGATGTAGAGCGAGTTGGTTCGATGTTCAAATGAGTGCCAATGCAATACAATATATATGCATTGAAGAGGAGGTCATGGCTTACCCAACCGACCTCACCCACGCCCTTGCTCCATCGCAAAAGCCCCTATCTCATAAAGTCAGCCTCCATGCACCCTCCATGCCATAGAAACAAGTCTCCTCCTAACAAATGCGCATAAGTGTCATCACACATTTGGAAGAGCTCGCACTTCCACTGTCACACTTCAAGCTGGAGCTGTAGGTCGTTACATCAGCCCCCCCACCCCCCCCTTTGACCTTTGCCTCCTTAGAAAACCTAAAAGGGAATAAAAATTGCATATCATTTTATTCTCTTTATTTTTAATACTTATTGATTAATTATTTACATTGATAATTGAAATATCAATATATACATGATAATATAACAAATAATATGTATAACAATTTGCAACATAAATAAGTAATTATGAGAACAACAATTTAATTAATTTTTTTTGTAAAATTTATACAAATAGTATCAAAATCAGTTGAGAAAAATCCCAACTCATATTCTTAATGTCTAGAACTATTTAAAATCAATGGATTAATTATATAAAATCTTTAAAAAATAAAATAAAATAAAAACTCAATTTCCATAGACATAAATTCTAGAAACCTACAAATATAAATAACATACAAACACAAAACACAACGAAACATCAAAATACCTCCACTAAGTACGATCGAACACCAATAGAAAAGATATTATATTATAATCTGACATATGTGGTCTCAAAATGGAACTACAAAAATCTTAGGGTCATCGGAACAAATGAAGTCACCGTGGCCGAAACAGAAGATTACAAACAACCATACCCTCTCTATGCCTTCGCTCATAAGATGTATGTCTAATGTATTGGTGTATTTCTAGTGTATTGGCTCACTAAGATGTATTTCAATAATTGGTCACAATTATAATAAAATAGAACTTATGATTTTCAATATCAAAGTTTAAAGAGTGGTGATCATAAAAAATAAATACACCTCGCAACATTTTCCTGTTTTATTTCAAAAAATATAAAAAATAATTTTAACAATTTTCCACGAATTCATATTTTGTACATTTTTAGATTTGAAAATATTAAAAATAGATTTTTATATTTAAAAGTATAATTTAAAAAGTTAAATTTATTTGAGTATTAGAATTTCAAAAATATATGATATTAGTGCCAAATTCCAATTCCTACACTGTTTCTACATACTTATATTTGAAAAGATTAAACATAATTTTTTCTATTTAAAAATATAATTTAGAACGTTAAATTTATTTATGTATTAAAATTTTCAAAAATATATAATTTCATTGCAAAATTACAGTTAAATTTATGTGTATTAAAAATTTCAAAAATATATAATTTCATTGTCAAATTCCAATTCCAATAAAAAAAAATTAAATCTATTTTCATATTAAAATACAGTTAAGGATATTTTATTGAGAATTCCTACACTTTGGGCTATTTCAAACTACTAAGAATCAAAATAGGTACCATATGGTAATACATACTAAGGTGGGTTTTTTTATTAGTGTTGTCGCTATTTCAAACAACTAAAAATTAAAATAAGTACCATAAGGTAAGAAATACTAAGGTGGTTTTTTAAGTTAGTTTTGAGTTTCCCATATGAAGGGCTAAGCATGTAATCATTTCTTCTATTTTAAGAGAAAAGAATATTTTGTTCCTGTTTTTAAAGAAGAGCATGGAATACTAAGGAAAACCACTCAATAATAAAAAATAACATAAAAGAATAAAATAAAGGATGCATCTAAAGATGGTAACAACTAATTGTGAAGACAAGAGAGAAAGATATGTATGATTACCATACCTTGTAGGTAAAAGTAGTTGTGACAAATTGGAATAGTTTCTCTTGAACGCAATGTCAAAATGGATGGTGAAGTGATTAAAAAAAAGAAAACCCAAAGGATATACCAAGTATGGAGCTCTTGTTGAGACAAAAAGGAAGAGAATTTTATCATAAAGCTTCAGTGCAACACATTAACTCATTTTATAATAATGCTTCAATGCAACACATTAACTATTGAAGATGACAACATAACAAAATTCCACAAGAATGATTCCAGGTTATGCCATGTAAGGGAAATATGTAGTCATGGTATAGAATTTTTTGTTACACGTAGTCAATGATGACAGATAAATGTTGAACTTATAACACTATGTAGCAAATTGTGTGAAATTACCAAACATTGTAATTAATCTACATAGTGGAAGGTTTGAAATTATTTGTAATCTATCATGCCTTGATCTTGGCAAGTATCAACCTAACAGAATTTCTCAATCTTGCAAAGTGTCAACCTAATAGCATTATATGTACCACAATAGTTTGCATGAATATTAAATAGAAACATCCAATCAAGTTAATTCAATATGATTTTAATTTATTTAAGCACATGTAATGTTCATGGTGAAATGCATGCTTTAAGAAAATGAATGAGTTTTGAGATGTTCGTGATTTTTTTATTTGTCTTGGCTATGTGAAATATATCAAGAGGTGGTGTGTGTTTTGATGTTCATTTGAGTTTACTAGACATTTCCTTTATATGGCCACATTAATTCCTATATTCATATGAAGATCAAAGAGCATGCTCCTCATTCTAAAGATTTGCACAGATACAATTTCACTAGCAGTTTTAAAACTTATTAAAAATAGTTTTGCAAATTTTATATAAATATTGTTTCACAATTTAAAATAAAAAATAATATTAATATCCAATAAATTTCATATAACAACTATTACATAAAATTAAAAATAAATAACCTAATATATTTGTCAAACTCTATGATATTTAAACCTTTCAATACCAATCTCTGCAAAAATAAATAAAATTTTAAAATAAAATGAAATTGACACACTGCAAATCCAATCCATAAAAAAATGAGTAATGAACAGGAATAAATTAAAACAAAACATGAATGGAAGACTTATTGGCAAGATTTGCGCTTGATATTTCCCTTCGGAAAATCATTAATTGAAAGAGAAAAAAAACAAAAAAGGCCTTAGCCCAACATGGACGAAAAAAACATGAACTTCGCATCTTTTCTAAAAATAGAAAGAAAGCACACGAATATAAATTTAGAAAAATCAAAAGCATCAAAAGAGAAAAGTGCCCAAATTAAAATAAAAAACCCAAAAAAAACATCAGCCCATCCTTTTCCAAAAAAATCCTATCCTTTTCCAAAACAGAGAAGAGAGAGATAAAAGCGCGAGAATTGAAATTAAAAAAAAAAAACAAAAAGTATGAACTCTCAATAGCGCAGTAGAGTTGTTTAGAGTTGTTTAATAGTTCTTTGTTCTTTGCGTAAATAGAGATCAATTATCTTTGAAAATAAAATGGTATGGACCAAATCTAATTCTATTTAATTTCATTTCCGTGTTTATTATGTTCATCTCTGCTCTGGTACGAGAACTAATTCTATTTCATAATCTTGTATTTTTGTTTGGTGCATTTTAAATTATGGGAATGAATGAAGTGTTGACATTGCAGGGAAATGAATGAAAGAGGTGGTTGACGTTGCTGTTGTTCAAAGCCTACCTTGCTGATCCCAATTGTATGGCTGAAAATCTAATCCCAATTCTAGGTACATAGAGATAGCCCTATATCTATCTCTTATTTGGATTAGTTTAAACATGATGCCTAACCATTTTTATCGAATTTAAGCCTATGCTACCTCCTTAATCATTTCTATTATATTTAATTTTTCCTTTATTGCTCCAATCGGCCTCCCAAATAAATAATTTCTACTGGATTTAATTTTTCCATCATTGCTTCATTCAATCATCACTGGATTTTTGAATGACTTCTCATAGCTCTGAATTTGGTTTTAGTCCCTGCCGATTAATTTAGTGTCTGGTTTTCCCATATAAACTCTTCTTTATTAGTTTAACCCTTGGACATAACTTACTGTGTATTGTGTTCTTTCTCGGTTTAATCAGTGGGTTTTTTCCCTTTTGGCTATGACTCGTTGTATATTGGTTCAATCTGAGGTTTTTGGTTATAACATGTTGCGTACAGTGATTAATCCATGGTCTTTTATATACAACCTAGTATGTATTGTGCTACTTTAATCGAGGGTTTTTGACCCTCCTAATAATTAACTTCCAGCTAAGAATTAATTTCATTGATAATGGTTCACAATAACAATATTTATAATTCTTTCATCAAGTTACAAACTTTTATTGGCTTCCAACACACATATCAACACAAATAATAGTTCATCCTCTATTTTTTCTTTAGCAATAGAATATTTCTACAATTTTAACATATACATTATGTCTAGAAACACAAAAATTGCGAACTTCTTGTAGGATTTAAGCACTAGCGAAACAACAAGTTATGACATAATACTACATTAGTAATTTGCATCAAAAAAATGAGAGAATCAAATAACATTGAAATAGACTAAGTAAAAGAATGACAAATTCAAATTCACTATGTTGCTTTGCTTGACCTTAGGACAATTAAACTAGCATACTTGCTCAACAAGTGAATGGAAATGTGAATGTGAATGGAGGGTTCGATAGATAGGATGACCCAAGATATACAAGGAATGAAATAAAATACAGGAAAGTAATTAAAGCACATTAAAAATCTCTATCTTAAGTATGGATCTAACAGCACACTAAAAATATCTATCTTAAGTATGGATCTAACATGAGCGGAGAGAGATCAAATACTTCTTTAGATTGCAAAATACAATGTGAAGTTTCTTATTTTTTAAATTGTATTTTTGAAATCTATATAGAGTATATATATAGGATTTAAAATTAAAAACTTAATTCTTTTCATGATATATACATTTTTTTTTAAATGATATATAATATATACATAGTTTACATTAAAATGTTTGACATGTACAATGAGACATTTTCTCAGTGCAAATTAAAATGGTTTTTTAATTATTAATAAATTTTTAAGTATATGCCAAGTATTAAAATATTTTGTTTTATCAATTTTTTTCTATATATAGATATATATGAATTCGATATCATGCATAAATTATTTAACGTAGGTCTTCAAATATTTTAGTTAAATAACATGTTGAAATGTTTTTGAAAAAATAGTTTACTTAAATCTCTTTGTCAAATTTTTTGAAAAGTAAAAGTTTAAACATCTTAGTCACACTTTTTTTTACTTTTAATTACTTTACAACATATTTGTTTTACTATATTATAACGGACATTATTTTTCTATTTAGAGCATAGTTTATTTTTATTTTATAGGGGCCCATGTCAATTTGAGGGATAGTTTTTTTAGTTGTAATTACTTTACAATATAGTCATTTTATTTTATTATAGTCGACATTATTTTTTTATTTAGGGAATAGTTTAGTTTATTTTATAGGGGAACATGTCAATTTAAGGGACGGATCCCTCATATTAGTTTGTAGAATGAGTCTCTCGGCTTAATAAGTATGCTAGAGATTATAATAATATGGTGAAAAGTCAACTTCTATTAATAAATAAAATCAGACCATATTGTAGAACACAAATTGGCTAGAATGGTTGTAACCATCTCTAAATAAAGAGATAATAGCTACACAAATTCACAAAATCTATTGTATAACCGTACAAGATAAAATTCTTAGGATATTATGTCACAGGTATTGAGAGGTCAAATGTAGATTTCCGTGTAAAATTATTCTTCCCTTTCTTCTAGTTGTTCAACATATACAAGGAGTAAAAGTATGTCCCTTTGTTCTTCTCAAGCTTATGGTGGAACTAGGAATATTATGTTAGATTATTAATTGATTCTATAAATATTTGGTCAATTGTAGCCTAATACAGAACCTCTTTCACGGAGGAAACATTTTGTGTATGTGTTGATCTACCCCCTATCTGTTGGAAGATTTCTAAACATTTCATAGGGGCCAACTTGTGAATTTTTCTTCATGGCTAGCCAAATTACTATAAAGAGGAATGAAATGGAGTTATTTGAACTTTTACATCCATAGGAATTCATATTCAACATGTCACCAATGTGTTTTTCCCAGTTGTAGATTTTGTCATCATGATCACTTGACCAATTTCTTCTAGCATAGTGAGTTAATGTTAGAGACTCTCCCTATTCATGCAAAATGACAATGGTAGCATGTCCTTTTGAATGGAGGTTTATTTTAATGAGTTTCGTTTAACATATTTATTAATTGGAAAATCAAAATCTCAATTCCTATTTTGATGTTAACATTTTATTTTGAATGGCATAATAGATATAATGCATATCTAAAAAATTATTTGTTCACATTGTGCTATAGAATTGTCAAAAAATAACAAAAAACATAACACTATTACTGAATCTAACAAAATTAATGGAGAAGTAATATTTATACTATCTTGCCATTTTGTTGTGTTTTGTTTTCTTTGAATGTCATTGCTAAATAAAGAAATGAGATTGCATACACATTTTATATAATGTGATTAGAATAAATATCTATAATAATTGAAATAAACTAAAGTAGCAAAACAACAACCCTTCATCTTATATTTGGCTCAAAATTGAACATTTAATTTAATGTTCACTAGGAAAGAATTAGAAATAAGAAAAAAAAGTGAGATATCAAAAGATTAATTTAACAATATATATTTAACCCAAGAATATAAATATGAATAAATAGAAATCAAATAGAAAATATTTATTATTCATATTGCATATAATATTGAAAATAAGAGAAAACCATATACAAAATACACAATTTATACATTTAGAAATTTTATAATTTTGAAATAAATAAAAGTAAATTTAGAAAAACTTATCTAAATTTGGTTTATTTTAGTGCGTGGAAGGATAGAATACAAAAAATATAATTATTTATAAAACTAAATTGTAAAGAAACAATAGCTTAAAGGAACTTAAGACACTAATATTAAGACCTTAAATGGTCCACAAAAATGTACACCATTATTGTATCATGTAATTGGTGAAATATAAGTATTAGTCAAGCTCATTACCATATGTTGACTCTAATGATCTTGACTCACCAAAAGTGTTTTGTGGGTCAATATCAGTAATAAAAATATTATCTCCAAAATTCTCAACATTTCTTATATTCCTTTCTTATGGGATTGAATTTGGAATTATAGTTTATTCATATTTATCTTCACTATGTTAGGCCACTTTAAATACATAAAAGCTATAGTTTTAATGTTATAGTTAATGTGTTCGATATTAAAATTGATGTGTGTTGTAACATTTCAAGAGTTGCAATGTCTTGATCTTGAAGCATATTATGGGTCATAGTTTTTAGAATTCATTGTGTTAAAGATCATAATGCAATATGGTTTAATCAATTTTAGAGTTAGTCCCTTGAGAATAATCAAGTGATCAATGTCATTTTTTCTTATGGGAATAGTGGTTAGATGTTGCATTATGGAAGAGTTTGTATTTCTCTAAGAGTATCAATGATCATAATAAATTACCGGTATGTGTCATATCAATGATGTGACATTCATAATGGTTTTTGGATAAGGAAAACATATTGTATAAGATATTATAGTTGACATAGTGGTCAAATGTTACTTTAAATAAGGGAAACAATTTGTGGAGGTTAACATATAGTGCAATATATAGAAGTATCTAATAATCATTATAATTAGGGAATTTATAAATACATATATTAATATATATTTTGTTGAATTGAGGTTTTTGTGATCCAGAACATTTTAAAAAAGAGTTTGAGCGTAAACCACATGTAGAACACCTTTGTTCGCAAGTTTCTTCAAATATATATTTTCTCAAATCAAAATATTTTTGGGAAACCCAATTAGTGTTTCCTTATAATTGTCCTCATTGTTTTAATCCAATAACTTATTAGTTGTATTTTAAAAAACCCTTAGTAGCTGGGGTTTTGGAGGCTACTAGAGTTTTCCAAAGCTCTTGGAAATATTGAAAAATTAGATTATCTGAAATTTTGAAGTAAATATTTTATTTCTATTATTTCTCATTTCAAATTCCTTAAAAAAAATATAAACTAAATATTTCTTAAATACTAATATAAATAATGATTAGTTCATATAACTTTATTTATTAATAAAAAACAATTATTTTAGTAGTGGCAAATGTTATTAAACCATATGAATTCTAATAAAGATTTTTGTTATCAAACATCAAATTATATTTTGACAATTTTATTATTTAAGAAAATAAATTGTACTAACTTTCCTTGCATGTTGATAATTCTATGAATTCATTAACTTTGCCTATTTTCCAAACAATTTAAAAAAAAACAATTTACACATCATTTTTTTAAATTTCACCCTTACCTTTTTAATTTTGAAATTCTATCTTTCATATAAAAAAACCAAGTAACTGTTTGGTCTTTCTAACTTTGAAACTGCCAAACTTTTACTTAAAAGCAATTAATGGTTTCCTTTAACATTTAACTTCTAATATTTAACATTTAACTTCTAACTTCTAATATCTTAGTTTGGCATTAACCATTCGGTTTTTGAAATTGCCAACCTTTTACTTCAAAAGATATTAACGGGTTGTTTCTTTTACTTTTTATAAAAAGGGATAATTTATTGGTTAGCTTTTTTTTCAAATTTAACTGTTAACTTTTCTTTTGTGGATGGGACTTTCAACAATGGAAACAATGGAATTAATATTCGGCTTCTACAATTTAGTTAATTTTTTTGCCTTTTTTCCTTTAGTTAAATTTAGTTAATAGAGGGATTCGGGCGATTCTTTTGATGGTGGAGCTTTCCACAATGGAATTAATATTCGGCTTCTCAAATTTAGTTAACTTTTTGCTTTTTTGCTTCAGTTAAATTTAGTTAATAGAGGGATTCGAGCCATGGTCTTTTTCCATAGCGGTTTCCTTCATTCTTCAACGCGGGTTTCGCAATCGCAATCTCTCCTTGGCAATCAAGAATCTTAAATTCAACGGTTGTATTTGGTTAAGCGCTGATAGATGGATTCGAGCGATGGCAATTTCTCCTCGACAATATGTGAAGATTAGAGATTCCAACCACTGTTGGTCATGAATGACGGAAACTATGGTCATGCCCAATTGTTTCAAGATAAGATTTCTTATTATATTGTACGAGGATGTTGGATGATTAGAGAAAATAAAAGTTAGCACGAGGATGTTCGAAGATTAGAGAAAATGAGTGGTAACAACGTGACGATGGTGTTTCCATTGGTAACACCAATGTTGTTGCCCTTGTATCTTTTTCAGAGTTAAGGAAGATAGCTTTGTTGGGAGAGTGTCACTGGAAAGCTGATCGTCACCTTGAATATCTCAAGGTTATGTGTTCGATCCACCCTCCGGGCCACGCTCATTGCACCTAAAACTTCACATTTCTAGTTCTAATCACACTAGAGGTAAGGATGCCATTTCTGTCGATTCGATTTATCTTTACACTCTTTCGTCATGGTTCTTTTTCGAGCCTTGTTTTAAAGTCTTCTTCATAATTTCTTTCCCAACTATGGATATCGTTTATGGATGATTTTGTTTTAAAGTCTTGTTTATAATTTTTTTTCCACAAATATGGATAAACGATATCGTTTATGGATAAAAAAATTTTCCCATTTGAAGCCATGCCTGTTGTTCGAGCCTTGTTTTAAAGTATGGTTTATAATCTTTTCTTGCAACTATGCATTATGCATTTTTGTTTATGGATAATTTGAAATGATGAACACTGCAAATGTTTGAAATGTTGAGCACTTGTTTATAGTTATTTTCTACAATTTTGGAAAGCACTTATTGATACTTTTCTTGTTCAACACATATGAAAAGTCTGAATACTTCCTCATCAAGATTCGTCTGTCCTCACACTCAATTACAATTATTCTTCGCCCCAACCAATTAAATTTGCTTCTGAAATATAAACAGAAATAACAGCAAAACCTGAATAGCTACAGAGCGCTACGGGTACATTGTCTTAATGTACCAATACATTAAAGAACAGCAGCACGCATAGTGCTGTTTTGTTAATCTTGCGTTTCGGCCACCCTAACCTAACCTGATTTGGCCCAATGACCAGGAAGATATTTGTAATTCCATTTGAGAACACATCAAGCCATATAATATGCGAGATTATAATAATATTATTATTATATAATATCGCTGATGATATTCCATCGTTATTATAATATTCTATTAACGAGGTAACGATGGAGTAAGGGGCTCAATATCTAGGGTTCGGGGTGAGGAATACGAGGTCTCTCGTCACGGGTAACGAGGGCTAATCTCTGGGTTGTTACGGTAATAAGAGTGAGATCCCTGCGCGCCCTAGGAAGTTGACTCTTGATTGGATTCAATAAGATAGAAAAATAGAGATTCTGTTCCTTTCTATACCGCCTGCATTAATGCATTCCCTTAGGTTTGTTACCATACCCGCTGAGTAACCTGCCACCACATACCCGAGAAAAGGAAAAGGATGGCTCTATCACATAATACTCGTTTCTAGTTTCCTTTTTCTCTCTATAGATGTGATATGGTGACCAGTGATCAAATTTGAAGG